>BLKR01015895.1:0-45759 GCA_011170035.1 Teleogryllus occipitalis
TGGGCAGGGAAGATTAGGTGGGGATTGAATTCACTCTTCCTTTGTATTAGAGAAATATAATAAACGTAGGGCACTTCAGCTACTAAGAAATAAAATATTAATTACTACAATTTAGCATTCAGTAATGTTCGATGTGATATGAAGAATGGGAGCCATAAGTATTTCAGTATATCTAGAAGCTTTAATGGGCCTTATTATGAAAGAAAACTCTCAGAATTTAAAGGCAAATTTAAACGTTAAGGGCACGTTTAGGACATTAATGTCAATGAGATGGAGCCAAAAAGACCACTTAAGCTAGCTCTTTGTGTAGACCTTAAGGCTAAAGAAATGAGAAAAAGAATTAGATATACGGTGCACTTGATGTATTTTTGAGGTTCAGAAGAGACTAGCGCTCTTGTCCTTGCAAACGAAGGAGGAGGAGGAAAAGGAGATCCTGAAAAGAATAAAAGTAAAGAAGGGATAGAGGTTGATAAACTATTATAGCGAAGAAAAGAATAAAAACATTCCGATTATCAGCTAAGAACACAATTTTTATCTTCATCAAGATAGAGTGCGCAACGTCCTCTATTTAATACATACTATGAATATTACAATAAAAATATCGTATCACGCCACAGGTTTTATATATACCAGATCATTATACAGCCACCGTACCCATTAATAGTAAAATTCACACAGTATTTTACTATTAATGCAAATATATTGAAATTGCGCCTGTAACATATGTAAAATCAATATGCATAAAATCTATTTAAAATATTTATTTAGTTAGTCTATGCCACTTTCATGAGACGTCAACAAAATTAGGCTTTCGTGTTTCTTACCTTCTGTATTCCAAGATAACGGTCTTTATTCTCGCGTCTGATAGTCGCGGTCAATAACGAGTAGGTCTTGTGGCCTTAATAAGTTTTAATGGACGTTTTTAAAACACGTCACGTGCACCCTTATATTTTCTACTGCGCATCAGTCCCCGAAAGGAATTATTTTAGCCCCTTACCTTGTCGTAAGTATCCAACTGTGGGGTGGCAGATTCTGTCAATCGGTGTCATGTGGAACTGTAACCACAGTGCAAGTGATGTTCATGTCTGTTTTGGAGTGCATCAGATTAATATATATATATATATATATATATATATATATATATATATATATATATATATATATATAAATCTGATATATTTAATATATTAATGTATTAAATATTAATATAATACATTATAGTTCTGTAGATATTAAAAAAGCGAAATTCGCCACCTTGAATTGAATCAGTGCGATAGGATGCAAATCGTCATTTCACATTGAAAGTGTGCGAATCAACCCAATAAATGTACGTTTGTGGAGGATCTACACTCAAACTTCAAAGGAAATACATATAAGGAATTACAAAACTTGCGTATTCTTTATACTTTGGCTGTCATGTTTGTGATCAGGACAAACAATGGGCTGCTCACCAGAGTTGCCTCCTGTACAACGAACCATAGGTTGTGGCTGTATGGAAAACTCAAGTTATTCTCATTCCCTGTACCAATGTTGTGGAGAATACCAACAAACAATTTTAATGACTGCTACATCCTCATGATAATGATATTTGGTCTGTACAGATCATTTATCTACATAATTCTTCTGCCATACGACCTGTGTAACACAATGTCGAATTACCAGTAGCTGTATCCCCGGAAACGTGGTCAATAAACCGTGAAGAATGATAAAACTGAAGCCGTGTTTCCCCCAGAAACAGAAGCCTCCACAAGCACTTCAAAAGATCGAGACTACTTAGCAGGAAAGTCAGTTCTCGCCTGAACGATAAATAGACAAATAGAAGAGAAAGGATTAAAATACATAAAAGAGACTTTAGAAATTTTAAAGATCATTTTAGAGAAATATTAGGATTTAATATTCGACAATTAAAACATGAAAATAATGGCAAGTTAAGAGAGGAATTTGTAAAAGCCGCCATAAAAGCCCTGGATGATGTGGCACTATTTAAAACGTTGAAGGTGCACAGAGAATGGAATGAAAGAAAATGGTACTGCGATGAAATAAAAATGCTGTGCAAAAAGACGAGGAGACAAAGAGACGAAGTATTCAAAAGAGCTAAAATAACGAGAGGACCAGACAAGTGATAAGAAATAATGTAGTTAAATTAGTTAAAAAAAGTAGAATATTATAACAATAGCATTGAAGAACACAAGAATAATAGTGAAGAATTATGGAAGGTAATTGAGAAGTTAACAGGAAGTAAAAACTGTGATATAATAACTACAGATATTATATTTGATGAAATTAGTAAAGAAAATATAGCTAACAAATTCAATAAGTATTTTGTAAGTAGCATTAAAAGAATAGTAGAAAATGCTGACGCAGGAATCAAAATATTTGCAAGCAAGATGAGTGATAGTGTGACGGATAATTTTATAAATATGAATTGATCAAAAAGGATGAAATGCGTAAAATTATCTATGGATTACCTGACAAAAATGGAACAGACGACGATATTGTGACAAGGATTTTAAAAGAAAATTATGAAATATTAGAAGTAATATTATATTGCATACAATAAATAATTCCCTAGAAAAAAGGATTTTTCCGGAGTAATGGAACCTTCCACAGTAATGACAATTCAAAAGTAACAAACACAAACAGAGCAGTTGAATTTAAGCCAATAAATAAGCTACACATATATGAAAAAATATTAGAAGAAATTGTAAATAAGCAGTTAATGAGTATATTGAAACAAAATTATAGAAACTGAACAACCAGTCTTCAGAGAAAAAAAATCATGTGAACTACGATACAAGCAGTTTTAGACGAATGAATGATTAATATTGATGCAGGAAAGAAAGCAGGAGGTATCTTTTTAAATCTCAAGAGGGCATTCGAAACCATAGGCAAGACTATGCTTATTGAGAAAATGAACGAATACGGAATCAAAGGTAACGTTACAAAGTGGTTTATTTCATTTCTTAACTCGAAAAAGCAAGAAGTGAAATATAATAATATCTAAGATGAAAATAGCGTAGATGTAGGTGCTCCGCAAGGATCAGTTTTGGGACCAATATTGTTTATAATTGACATTAATGACTTAACCAAGTATATGATAAACCTTTTTGGGAATGAATGTAAAATTCAATTATTAACTGATGACATGTTATTGTATGTAATTGGCGAAACAGAAGCGAAAATTGAATTTAAATTGCAGAGTGTATTTATTGCAATATAAAAATGGTTAAGATTAAATAAATTACTAATAAATGATGAAAAACTAAATTTATGATTTTACATTGTGTAATAAACACAGAAGAGAAACTAAATTATTCAAAACTGACTTAAAGGAAATACAACGGGTATAAAAAATGAAATATTTGGGAGTAATTATCGATAGTAAATTAAATCTTACAGATTACATAGAGTACATAGTAAAGAAACATGAAAAAATGATTAGTATTTTAAACAGAATTGGGCAATATATAAATTGCTATTCAAGATATTTCTCATATAAATCTATAATTGTACCCCATTTTGATTACTGTGCAACAATAAAAGTTGGAGAAAAAAACTAAAATTAAAAAAAAATCAAATCCAACAAAATGGTGCCATGAGTGTAATAATCCAATGCGATGTACACACTCCAGTGGTAGACGTGCTAGACACTGCAATTTATGACAATAAAAGAGAGAATTCATTACAAGATGCTAATTTTTATTTTTAAAGTAATTACAAATCATATAACCGGAGATTTAGTAAACAAAATCCAAAAAATCAAAGATAAAAAAGCAAGGAAAACAAGACAAGCACAACATTTAGTAATTAATTTCAGTAAAACTGTACAAAAGGTTTGAATTATGTAATAAATTACCGTTACAAACATACAATTGTGAACAAATTAAAAAATTTGAAAGAAAAATTATAAAATACATAAAAGTAAAAAAATCGTTAAATAGTTATTACAGAATAACTGTAGATATAAACAATGTATGTAACTAGTATTTTGTATAACAAACTCAATTTTGTATAACAATTCCAGGAAGCGCGCGCAGATGATTTTCTCCCCATACGTCCCATACAGTTTTTTTTACTGTTCATGACTAAATAAATATCTAAATAGCTGAGAAGGCAAAATAAAACAAATCTTACTCTCAATCTATATGTCTATCAATACACATGCAACGTAAATAACATATACAAAAGTAATTGTCAACAGTTCAATTAAAGTATTCTTATTTTTAACTTGTAATTTCTCTTTGTAGTGAATTTGACTATTGGAAGAACAATTATTATTATTGCTAATTTCTAATCTTTCATTGAATCGAAGGGGCCGACGTCGACGTACTGAAGTCTTTGATGTTGATGCAGTCCCGATGAGGTTTAAAAATTTTACTTCTTTTCGATACGGTACCGATTGTTCAATATATTTTTCTGCTACTAACGAGGACCCCCAACCTTCAAGTCCTTTCAACGAGAGAAATTGCCACCGTTTTTTACTAGCATTGTGGCCAATGGTCGTCGAAAACAATACGTGGAGAGCTCAGGGAATTTTAAACATTTTGCTAAAATTTTTGAAGTATCTTCTATTGTATGTATACCCACAACTTGTTCAGTGAATTTTCCATTTCTAAAACCTACGAAAAAGCTTCAAGTTTTTACTCAGATAGATTTAAGTCAGAATACTGTTGTAAAAATCATATGCATTGAATGGAAGACCAACATTGGCAACTACCTATTTCTTTTATTTTTTGTGCATTTCAGTGTAATTGGTGGTTTCTATGCCATCAATAGGTAATGACACATATTCGTCTCGCTGACAAGCCCCAAAAATATTAAAAATTATAATAACTTTTTTTAATTGCCAAAAGTAATAATTTACTACATTCTATTATGTTCTTCCTATAAAATCGTGACTGAAGCAACAATGGAATCGAATTAAAATGGACATTGCATCCCTATGTATTAAAAGCAAATGTAATTCTTTTTTATATTATTTTTCTTATAAGAAGATGCTTCAGCAAACAGTATTGAACAACACATGACCGACAACTCAAATAACAGACTTGCTTGGTTGTTTCATGAACAGTCGAAATGTCCATTAATTTTAGTCTTCTAATGTCTTTACAATTCACACATTTTTTATTTAATTCTCATCCTCTACTTTCAACACTCACTAATTCGTATACCGGATACCTCTTCCATCCTAAGTTTACTTTGCCCTTTTCCATTACCAATTTATATATCCCTGCATCTGTCTGTAGAATAATATTACCCGTTTCATCTTTCATTCAGATTCCTGTTTCTGTTTCATCTTTGATTTTTCAACCTTTATTATTATTACTATTATTATTATTATTATTATTATTATTATTATTATTATTATTTTATTATTTTCATGTCATTATCTTCACTGGTTTCTGTTTAATTTTGCATCTTTATTACCTTAATCAATTGTTTGTCATCTAATTCAAACTCCTCTTTTCTTACTCATATAACTTTAAGTTTAGGTTTAATATGAACTTTGAAATGAAAACTTCTACTTCTATCTTTAATTTTTCCTCTATATTCTTTTTCAATTGCTTGCTACCTTTCTCATTATTACATTCTAGAATCATTACTCCCGTATTTCCTTTCTTGATTTTAGTTACTCCCACAGGGAGTTTATTAATATTAACATTCTCCCAGAGAGTTCGTTCCGTTATGTTTTTATCTTGTGATATTTTCGGTCTTATTACGATTGTTTTTATCTTTTCCAACTCTTTCGGGGAAAGTTACTATTTAGGACACCTTTTTACTAATATTTACATTTTTATTATTTCTGCCATCTGTTCTTTTAAAATATTAATTTCTTCCAAAACTCCCCCTTTAACAATTTCTTTCAATTTATCAATACTTTGCTGTTTATTTTTAATTTCAATGATAAATTGCATTATTAAATCTAATTTGCTTTCTAACATTCTATTAATGAATTGAACTTGAATTTCGTTCTTCATCGTTCTGTCATTTTTAATGACACTTTTCTCTATGGGTATGTTACTTATGTTTTTCTTAATTTGTTTTCGAACGTGAATAAATATCTTGATCACATAAATAGCTTGATCAGCTTTTGCGGCCGGCGGCTGTTAATTCCTTAACGGCCGGCGGGCATTAAGATTACCATTTTATTGTTTTGATGGGTTGTGTTATGCAGATATATTTTCAGTATAGTATTACGAAAATATTACTAAAGCATTCATGAAGCATTATGGTGCATATAAAGATGTCTTACGTTTTGAGCGGAATTAGATTATCGAATTTTATGATGGAAATGGAGTAAATTTCTTTGTATTACAAGTGGATTCGTGAACAGAATTGTGCTAGGAAATTTTCGGGCTATTATATAGTGCTGGTACGGTACCCGGGAGCTTATATGCCGGTACTGCAATGCGTCAATCTCGCCCACGTCTGAACTTTCTCCCTCTTTTATTAAGAGAGGGAGGGATTCCATTTACAATTATAATTGTAAATTTAAGCTCAAGAGCTGATCACTCGAAGTGGAATACGCACAAAAGAAATGGATAAGGACAATCTTTCCTCTCAAACTCCTGAATTTTTGCAGAAATTTGCAGAAGTGAACACAAGCGTATTCAAACTTCCAAGCATCAGTCATCGAATAGTGTTGGAATTATTTGTGTCCACATAAAGAGAGCCTTTTCCCGGCGCCTGTACTGCGGGCCTGCGCTGCCCGTTACCCACCGTCCGAGCCACCCGCACACGCTCCAGTGAGTTGGCATGACTGTATCTACGCAGGGCGCTTCTTCCTGGGATAGGGCCTTACTAGAAACGGATGTTTGGTTTAATAAGCGATATTTGGTTTAATTTGATTTGTTAATAAGCGATACTTGGTTTAATTTGATTTGTTTTATTTCATCAAAAAACAGAAAAAGCAGCATGTGATGTACGGAGGAAAAGTATTATATGCAAACGTTTTCTCATGCCCCAGATTCGTTACCCAACCCCTTTACTACACATATTTGAACGATGAATAAAAGTACCAACAAATCATGGTTAGAAACATTTGAAAACTATACGTTTTTACTCTCGAATAGTATTTATTTGCATTAGTAAACGAAATACGGTTTTGATTGTATTAAATAGCCAACAAAATAGGAACACCAATAGAAAACCGTAATCGCAGGGAGAGGGGCCTGGCCTGTATAAAAGGTAATCGAGAACCTCCCACCTGAATTTCTGTAAGAAACAACCAGCCAAGCTCACCCGTCATGCCGCTCCACTACAATGCAAGCCTCCAGCGATCAACACAATAACAACACTCTCACAGAAATTCACGCGGGAAGTTCTCGGTCACCTTTCATCCAGTCCAGACCTCTCTCCTTGCAATGACGACGTTTTTGGTCCCCTAAGAAGGCTGTGAGGTGCAAACGACAACTCGGACGACGGCGTCAATCAGTTCGTGCGAAACATTCACAACGAACCCTTGGAATTTTACGAGACAGCCATTCACCGCCTGTGCCCCCCCCCCGTAGTGGGCCAAGTGCCTTATCAGCCAAGACCAGATACTTCTGACCTACAGGTATTGGTTTTTGTTCCTAGACCTCCGGCTTGCTTATTTTTGAATGCTCCGTATAAATACACAAGGAATTCGTGTGATTTGCTTTATTTTCGTCAAAAAACAGTAAAAATTGTATGTGACTTATGGGAGTGAAATATAAATCAATGATGTTGAATTCCAAGTTCAATGAAGAGAGGCTTGCAGAATACACGCCGGGGGCATTTGCTTTTAAAGGAACTGGAAGCCTTGCGAGTTTAAAAGGGATATTTTGATTATTGGGGTACTTCACATGAACCTTCATTTAAACTTTTATTTTTTTCAAAACTGGCTCCAAATTGATAAATTATTTTTTTTCCTCTGATAGCGTAGAGAACGCTTAAAGAAATAGTGCTGGTCTTATTTGCGTGGAACTACCTGAATTTTCGAACATTGAAAAATTTCATTTTTTGCGGCATCATTTTAAAAAAATACAAAATTCAAGATAGAGATTATCCTAAATCTGTCCAAAACATACGTTCTAAAATTGAAATCTTTTGAGCAGTTCATTTACTATTTTGTAATAAAATAAACAGTTTTTGAGTTATTTCTCGTGGAAGTTAATGCAATTTATAAAACACATTTTCTCAACAATGGCACCAATTTTTTCTTTAAATTTTCTTCTCGTATGTATCTAAGGACGTTAAAAAACTGACCCCCTGTCTTATTGTCAACAACCTCTCATAATTTTTGGAAATTGCAAATAGTTAACATTACAAAATTACATTACTAAGTAGAGATTTTTCTTTTAAATCAAATGTTCTAAAAATCCAGATCTTTAAAAACGTCAAGAATATTTTTTTCAGGAAACGATTCGTTTTAGCATATTTTATGCTGGAAGATAATGCAATTTATTTTTTTTCCAAATTCGGCTTCTCATTTTTTCTTCAATTTTTTCTACGGATAGAAGAAACGATACTTAAAACAATGGCGCAGGTCTAAATTTCGATCTTTAAATAAGATTATGTAATATTTTTTGAAGAAAATTGGTTGGTGCAATTTTTGCATGATGTAATGCAATTGATAAAAAATATCATAAACGGATCTATTTGTTTCTTTACAGCTTTTTCACGGGTTTTCAGAGAACGCTTTAAAAATCGCACTAGTCGAATTTGCGAAGACTTCATCTTGGAAATAATGGGCAAGACTATACCTTTTAAATGCGTCGGCAAAGCGGATATATGCGAGTGGCTGCGTGGTGTAGATGTGAAGTGCGTGGCGAGAGTTGAAGACTTCGCGAGTGTCGAGACTGCGCGGAGAAAGTTGTTTTACTAGTTGGAAACACTTTTCAAGATTCATATAGTAGTATAATCAGTTGCAAATAATGCGAGAAAATGTGAGCTGTTCTAGCACCACTATATTTTGGTTACGCATCAGTGAGTTTACTGGTGGAAGCTGTAATATTTCAATTAATTTCCACTTTTGTCTCCAGCGCGTGAGCGAAAATCCTTCAATGCTGTACAATGAAAACGTCAATATGCTTCCGTATCTATAACTGAGTAAATTAATCGCCAGAGAGGTATATACAATGCTTCGACGTCACGAGATGGGGAAATTGTCATCATAAACGCGTGTTACCCATAATGCTGTCTAGATGCGTCCAATGAATACTATTTTGATGCCCTGTTAATAACATTGAAGGATAGCTACATGATAAATGTTTACTCTCACATTTACTGCGCTCGATATTGCACAACAAAGCAATAACGACCAGGACGAGCACTATTATCTTCAGTCTGACCAACAAACAGCAGATTGGCTTCATTACTGAATAGCGTATGGACCAGAAAAGAGCTGTATGCAACTGAGGGAAAAGGGCCTACGCTTTTTACTCGAATTTTCATAGTCATTGAAATTACGAGAAAAATTTCTTAAGAAATTTTATTTAGTAATCTTCATGTTTTGAAGATTCTTATATAGAATAGCTATCATTACTGATGATAGATTTGGTAAAGATGGACCTGATCCATTACTGATTTTAAAATGTTATAAAAATTATAAAATTCACAACGAGCACATTCTATATATTTTAAATCAAAATACTTTAGTTAAATATGAATGTCAGACTTCATTGTCTACAATTCTTTTCACTATTTACTCGTGAATATTGTTCAATAATTATAATTCATTGGGTGTATTTTATTCCTTGTAATTTTCACATCACGATTCCTTTTAAATGAATGTTTACCATTTCAATACTCAAAAAAATGCTTGTAAAGTGTAAGTAAAGGGAAGAACTAAAATATGTAATCCTTCTCCCTCGCTTACGATTATAAATATGGCATAGATAACAATCTAACTGTAATGTACTCATCAGATCAATACTATTTATTTAATTTACCTCATGAATTCCGCATTTAACGTTGTAATATAATTAACTTGATTCAAACCCCTAATCTATTTTATTGTGCGGGTTTCCTTCTGCGCAACGTTATTTAACACAGCGGCATTTCGTCCTGCTTGCTGTTGCCGTACGGACACATTTGCCAGCAGCCGAGGGAGCCCCAGCGACGTGCTGCAGCAGGCGAAAGTGTCGCGGCTTCAGGGGCTGTTGCGGCTCGCGTTTGGCGTCGCTCCCATTCTCCACGCTCCATCTTCTCTCCACGACTCCCCGCACCCAACGCCCGCCCTCGCGTTCCCACGTCCTCGACTTTGCTTGCCGGTCTCTCCAACGCTACGGCCCCACTCGACCTCTCCCCGTCACACCGGGAGCGGTAGCTCAGTGTATCAACTGATGTCACTGCAGCGCCTTTCACCGGGAGATCCTAGATTCAAGTCCTGACGGTGGCAGCATTTTCGACACTAGCTTTTCAGCTAGGTCGAATTCGGTCGCTGACTGAAGGAGAATTCTAGCAGCCGGCTGCTCTGATCGGTAGTTTTCCGTGGGTTCTCCGATCAACACCAGGCCAATGCCGGAGTAGTACCCTACCAAACGGGCCACGGACCGCGCGCGATCTGCCCTTCCTCTTCCTTGTCCTATCATCTCCCCTTACACACACTTACACGAACATGCACTACACTACCACATATTCCGGGAGACCGGTCGGGGAGCTTAGAGCTTGTCCCGGTTGAGGCGGTGCCCCGCTGGTGGGAGAGACCTGGTTAGGGAGAAACCCCGCTAGCCGACGGTATGTCGGCGCCGGATCTCGCCATCCAGCGGGGGAAGATCACTGCCATCTTCCAAGAACAAACATGCAGTACACTTCCGGGACTAATGACCAAAGCAGTTGACGCGCCCGGAAACACGAAAAAATCAATCAATATCTCCCCTTCAACGGACGGCTGCCCCACCCAGCTACGTTTCCTCGCCCTCAAAACGCCTCCTCCCACATTCGACGACTACTATTTCTTTATTTCGTCCCCGCGCCGTTCCCCTTCATTTCCACCCCGTGCCCGGTATGTTCCTACTCTGGACCCCACCCCGCCCCCACCTTATCCCACCTCCCCCGTTTCCACCTCTCCTTCGCACTTTCTACGTCTCACCCCATCTTGGCCACGCTTCCCTTCCACCGCGCCCTAACTCGTCCCACACTCACCCCTGCCTCCCCCACCTCTGCCTTGCCACCGCCTCCCCGCTTCGCCCCTGCCTCTTCCTTGCCTCAGGCACGCCTCGCTCTATCCTGCGAGTCCTGCCTCACACTCTTTTCCTCCACCTCCCCGCCTGACCTCCCCTCCCCCGCCCCTCTCAGCCTCATACCCGTCTCGCTTCTGGTCTCGCACGCGTTCCTCCCTACCCCTCCCGCCCCTCCCCCGGCCATCCCTCGACCCGCCCCTCCCCGTCCCCCAGCCCTCTCCCGTCCACCACCGCTCCCCCCGTTTTTCCACTGCCCCGACCTCCCCTCCCCCGCCACTCCTCCGCCCTCGCGTCGCCCGCCACTCCCCAGCCTCATCTACGCCTCGCTCCTGCGTCTTCCCGCCTCAAACCCGCCTTGCTCCAGCCTACACCCTGTCTTTCCTCCTCTCCCCGTCTGACCTCCTGCCCCTCCATTGCCTCATCCTCTCCCCTCCCTTCCCTCCCCTTCCCTGCCTCATCTCCGTCTCATCCCCGCCTCGGCCTCGTGCCCGCCCGCGCACTCTTCCGCGCCCCAGTCACGCGCCTCACGCCGCGACTTGCCTCGTAAGTTTGGCGCTGGAAGTTTCGTAATATCCCTGACACAACAGGGGATGTTTTCATACCGCTCGTCCGTCGGGAGTTGCTGGAGTGCGACTGAGCGCGTGAACTGCGCGGAGGTCAACGCGAGGTGGGAGGCAGCCATGCTTTAGCGCTCCCCGCCACGCATCGCTCTTCGCTCCGCCTCTCTCGCAGATCGAGCTGTCCATGCCAGAGTGTTCCTCGCCACCGTTCATTCCCCGCCCCAGCCCCGCCCCCCGCTAACATGCCTCCCTTCTCCCCGCCCTCTCCCCGACCCCAGCAGCCCAGCATTACTCCGTTACCGCTACCCGCTCGCTCCCGCTCGCTCCCGCTCGCTCCCTGCTCGCTTTCCGCTCGCTCCCCGCCCGCTTTCCGCTCGCTCCCCGCCCGCTCCCCGCTCGCTCCCGCTCGCTCCCCGCTCGCTCCCCGTTCGCTCCCCGCTCGCTCCCCGCTCGCTCCCCGCTCGCTCCGCTCGCTCCCCGCTCGCTCCCCGCTCGCTCCATGCTCGCTCCCCGCTCAGCTCCCGCTCGGCTCCCCGCTCGGCTCCCCGCTCGCTCCCCGCTCGCTCCCCGCTCGGCTCCCCGCTCGCTCCCGCTCTCGCTCCCCGCTCGCTCCCCGCTCTCGCTCCCCGCTCGCTCCCCGCTCGCTCCGCTCGCTACCCGCTCGCTCCCCGCTCGCTCCCCGCTCGCTCCCCGCTCGCGCTCCCCGCTCGCTCCACACGCTCGCTCCACGCTCGGCTCCCCGCTCGGCTCCCCGCTCCGGCTCCCCGCTCGCTCCCGCTCGCTCCCCACTCGCTCCCCGCTCGCTCCCCGCTCGCTCCCCCGCTCGCTCCCCCGCTCGCTCCACGCTCGCTCCACGCTCGCTCCCCGCTCGCTCCCCGCTCGCTCCTTTCGCTCCCGCTCGGCTCCCCGCTCGGCTCCCGCTCGCTCCCCGCTCGCTCCCCGCTCGCTCCCCGCTCGCTCCCCGCTCGCTCCCCGCTCGCTCCCCGCTCGCTCCCCGCTCGCCCCCGCGCTCGCTCCCCGCTCGGCCCCGCTCTCGCTCCCCGCTCGCTCCCCGCTCGCTCCCCGCTCGCTCCCCGCTCGCTCCCCATCGCTCCCGCTCGCTCCCCGCTCTCTGTCCCCGCTCGCTCCCCGCTCGCTCCCCGCTCGCTCCCCGATCATCCCCGATCGCTCCCGCTCGCTCCCGCTCGCTCCCCGCTCGCTCCCCGCTCGCTCCCCGCTCGCTCCCCGCTCGCTCCCCGCTCGTTCCCCGCTCGTTCCCCGCTCGTTCCCCGCTCGTTCCCCGCTCGTTCCCCGCTCGCTCCCCGCTCGTTCCCGCTCGTTCCCCGCTGTCGTTCGTTCTCTGCCCTGCACCGACGTGCCCCGCCCTCGCGTGCTCCCGTGCTCCTGCGCGCGTGTGCCCGGTTTCAGGTGCGCTCTCCCTGTCCCTCGTGTCCCAGGCTCCGCAACAGCCAACTCCCAACACGCGCTTCAACCTCTCTGGCGCCTGGTGCCTTCTCAGTAACTGTCCTCCACTTTGCGTGCGGCAACTTTGCTTCTTCGGACGTGATATATCCCCTTTCACCTCACACGAACGCTACTCTCAACGACGTTCGGATTGGATTTCACACACTTTCGCCGCTTGTAGATTTCACCATAAAAAACTATTGTCATATTTGGTTAAATGTGTTTTTCTATTATTACTTTTAAGCCCAGACTCTATTGTCACTGATACAGAGTGGTTGAGAATGAACGTTTCATAAAGGGAGATTGAAGGTAATTTCTTTTTGCCCATGAACATGTGTAGTGAGATATTTCTTATAACGATGTTACAAATGTGGCATATGCCTTTGATCGATGGAATATTCATCCTACACTTTCGCAGATCTGCGAATAATCTTTGATAACATGAGAACATATCTGTCAAACATAAGTGCAGGTTGTGTTGATCACTAATGCCGGAGAATTACCCGAACAAATGGAACACGTACCGCGCCTGATCTTCCCTTACTGCTCTTTATTCCATCTTCACCCCTTACTTACAAACACATTTACATGTACTACACCATCTCATATGTTGGGAGCTTCGAACCCGATCCTGTTGGGGCGGTACCCCGATGTCAGGAGATTCCTGGGTACGGAAAACCGCACCAGCTACGTGTAGGTCAGCGAAGGATCTCACCATCCTGTGGGGAAGCACACCGCCATCTCTCATTCTAAAACATGCAGTACATTTACGGTACTGATGACAGTAGCAATTGTGGCACCCGAAAACACGAAATAATAAAAAATCCAAAACATGGTCGTTGGCACAATGTTTTACATGCCCATCATACATGCCCTAGAAGCATGTTACATTTATTCCGAACCACCTGTATAAAAAGTAGCTATCATTAGTTATTATTCCTTATTCTGCAATATTATTCCTTATATTGCTATAAGTACTTAAATCGATATCACATTAACTAGTTAAATTAACAATTTGTAAAAATACAGTATCAAATGTTAATTATGTTATATCGTAAGCAGTCAATACAGTTGCTTCCAAAAGTGATTAAATGTGTTTGAAGTTTATAGATGCTTCTTGCAACTTATTTGCAATGCAACTTAGTTGCAATGATTGCGATGCATAAACGTTAATCATGGGCAATAAAATATGTCACAATTGTCATCCAAAGACATTAATTGTAAAATCGGTAAACAAACTTTAAAAATAGTAAAATTGCTTTAACTATAGTATATGTCTTTTAAAACACAAGTAGTACACGAATATATAGTAAGTGCGAAGCACAATAAGATGTCTGAAGTAAGAGTTGTGCTTCATAGTTTACATATTTGTATACCATTTGTGCTATTATTGAATTATTTTTCTGCATTTTCTATATTTTGTATTAATTTTTTAATTTTAACTTCTAACTCTTCATTTTCTTCTGCAATTTTACTTCAAATTTTATGAGTAAAGAAACAGTTCTAATTGTTATATCTGTATTATTTCAGACTACGTGAAAATGCGGCGATACTGAGTCACGAAACATTGTGCTTTCAGTAGATTTTGAATATTTATTTATTTATTTATTTATTTATTTATTTATTTATTTATTTATTTATTTATTTATTTATTTATTTATTTATTTATTTATTTATTTATTTATTTATTTATTTATTTATTTATTTATTTGTTTATTTATTTATTTATTTATTTATTTATTTTTTTATTTATTTAAATTTTATTTATTTATTTGTTGTTGTTTGTTTGTTGTTTGTTTGTTTGTTTGTTTGTTTGTTTGTTTGTTTGTTTGTTTGTTTGTTTGTTTGTTTGTTTGTTTGTTTGTTTGTTTGTTTGTTTGTTTGTTTATTTATTTATTTATTTATTTATTTATTTATTTATTTATTTATTTATTTATTTATTTATTTATTTATTTATTTATTTATTTTACGTCAAAAAAACAGTTAAAAACTGCTGCGTATGATGTGCTATGGGGAAAAGTGAATTGTGTGCACATTTTCAAAATTCTGTGATCCCTACACTAAGTCATATACTACTTAAATTTTGAATTTTGAAAGGGAGAAAAAAAAACTCCCATGTAATAAAATCTATTTTCAAGGATAAATAAGCAATAAATTTTGAATTTTTAAAGGGAGAAAAAAACAAACAAAAAAACTCCCATGTAATAAAATCTATTTTCAAGGATAAATAAGCAATACATTTTGGCTCTTATTACTTCCTGCCGCGACAACATGGAAACGATAATTTGAATAATTGTATTTCCCACTGAATTCTAGAAGACGTGCACAGAAAATGAAGTTACATTTATGTCCAGAAGCAAAACAAGGGGCCATCTCAGCATTTGCTCAATGGATCAGGGAAACTGGACGAAAAACCTGATCGAGATGGGGGTCATTGACCCGGAAGCTGTGTTACAATAGTTGTTACAGGTTGTTTATACTCATTTATACAGTCTAAATGGTAATTAATGCATTATGTATCATTGTTAAAATTAATGTTACTTTTCTTGTGATGCTCAGTATAGTATCTAATTGTATAGAAACAGTTATGCAGCAGAAACGATTTCACTTGGGATTTAAACTTTTCTATTGAATTTAATCGTTTAATGTCATCTGGCAAAGTGTTGTAAAATAATGTACATGTATTGTATGTGAATTTTTTGTAATTAGCTGTTGATACTGTCACCTGATGAATATGATTTCTACGTCGAGTGTTATAGTAATAGACTTCGGCATTTTCTGAAAATATATTCCCGCCCTTAAGCAAGTCATTTTTTACAAAAACCACTGATTCGTAAATAAAAAGACACGGTAATGGTAGAATTCCTAGATTAATGAAGATAGGCTTACAAGAATCACGTGGGTGGGATTTGGTTATTATTCGTACAATTCGTTTTTGTAATCTAAAAGTCTGGGAGCTATAAGATGTATTTCCCCAGAATATTATGCCATATCTCAGGCGGGAATGAACATTCGCGAAATATACACAACGAGCAGTATGAAGGCTGACTGAATTTGCAAGAATTCTGAACGCGTAGCATAATGAACTTAATTTTGTGTTCAATTCATTTAAATGGACGTTCCATTTAAGGTTTGACTGAATTGAGAGACCTAAAAATTATGTTGCCTTAACATCAGTCAATGGTACACTGTTCATTTTCAATGGAGGTCAGAATTGTTTATTTGAAATGGAAAACTGCATTAAAACCGTTTTCTTTTCGTTTACTATTAATTTGTTATTTCGGAACCAATTTGAAACATCTGATATTGTACTATTTACGGTTTCTTTATTGCAAAGGATGTTCGTATCATCCGCAAAGAGAACCGTTGTTCCGTTTCGAATCGTCGAGGGCATATCGTTTACGTAAAGTAGGAACAGAATAGGGCCTAAAATCGATCCTTGAGGAACTCCACATGCAACGGGCAAAGAGTCGGAAAGGTGCGTACGTAATGTTCCATCATTCCAGTAAGGTATTTCAACTTTCTGAGATCGTTGTTTAAGGTACGAACATAACCAATCTAGAGCAATACCACGGATTCCATATGAAGGTAATTTTGAAAGTAAAATGTCATGATCAATGATGTCAAAAGCTTTTGAGAGATCTAAAAATAATCCAATAGGTGCCTCGTTTTGATCTAATGATGAGGCGACATCTTTAAGAAAAGAAAATATAGCTGTTTCCGTTGATTTTGATTTTCTAAATCCATGTTGGCAATCTGAAAGCGCGTCGTGTTTAGTGAGAAAGGTTTCCATTCGTACGTAAAAAAGTCTCTCTAATATTTTTGAAAAAACTGATAGAAGAGAAATGGGCCGATAATTTTGAATTTCATTTTTGTTGCCTTTTTTGAAGAGCGGCTTAATTTTAGCTGTTTTGAAAATATCTGGAAACGTTCCAGTACATAAAGATGCATTACATATGTGAGTTAACGGGTGTATAATGGCATACGCGCAAGTCTTTAACAAAGAATCTGGGAATTCATCTAAACCCGACGAATATTTATTTTTTAGTTTACCGATTATTTTGAGAATTTCATGGGAAGAAGTTTCGGAAGCGAACATTGTGTCTAAAATTTTGGGTGAACTGTCTGTTTTTGAATTTTGTGGCTGAAGACCCTTAGTGAGATCGGCAGCAATTCTCGAAAAGTATTGGTTAAAGTGACTAGCCACTGTTGCCGGATCGTTTACATTTATATCGTTATATATTAAAACAACATTCTCTATGGGTTTTCTAGTTTATTTGGTAGTATTTTTTATTATATTCCACATTGCTTTTGTTTTATTATTTCAGTTCAAAATATCCTGATCATTTTTCATGATTTTAGCCTGCCTTATGACTTTTCGTAACAATGTTTTGTATTTTTTAAAGTAGATAAGGAAATCTTGAGATACGTCATGACGTTTAAAAAAGGAAAGAAAGAATTCGCTTGTTTTTACAAGATGTCCTAATTCCTTGTGTTATCCAAGAGTTGCTTTTCCGTGAAATATTTAATTTTCGTTTTTGAAGAGGAAAGCAAGTGTTAAAATGAATTGAAAGAGTTGAAAAAAAAAGAATTATAAATGTGGTTTGTATCAACAGTATTATAAACCGCTTCCCATGATTCCTGCATCAAGTAGTCAATGAATAATTTAATATTACTTTTAGTAAACAATCTAGTCATACGTGTATTATTTATTGGGTCAGTGATCGCATTTCTTATAATGGTAAGAATTTGTGCATCGTGGTCACTGTATCCTAAATCTTTGGTTTCAACTTTATATCGAGTAGTAGTTTTGTTAATTATAATTTGATCAATTGCCTTCATCGAATGTTGGGTGATCCGTGTAGGTATATTAATTGTAATGTCTAAATTGAAGGAATTAATTAAATTGAGAAACTTTTCTTTCTCGCAAGATTCGACCAGAAAATCAATGTTAAAATCTCCGCATACAACAATGGATTCAAAAGAGCGATTGCTGACTTTGTTGAGTGTTATCTCCAGATTTTCTAAGAACAAAATATAATCTGCAGTTCTCTTTGTTGGAGGTCTGTAAATGCAAAGTATTATCACTTTTAGTGAAGTAAGATATACAACAGAAATTTCCAAAATATTTTCAATGGAATACACTTTTAATTCCGCCAAGGGGATAGAATCAATATTACTTCTAACGTAAATACAAGAACCCCCATACGTAGGACCTTTATGCGATTCTCTCTCGCTGCAATAAAAGCCTGCGAGGTAAAAGTTTGGAATTTGAAAAATGCTTAGTTCATTAGGAGATAACCAATGTTCTGTAAAGCAAAGAACATCCATTCTATTTAGGTCGCTCTGTAGAGCTGCCTCGATAAACTCAGTTTTATTTGAAAGGGATTGAACATGATGGTGAAGAATGTTTATTTTTTGCAAGTACCTACACGAATGTTTTTTTGCTGCATCTGACTGTAGTTGCTATATATTTACTCCAGTTTTACCTCGAGTGCGTGGTCGAAGGTTGTAGTGTGTCCGGGCAGTGACAGGTTGTGAGGAAGATGGGGCATCAGGTGTAGATGAATTGGTAGTGGGAATGGGAGAAACGGGAGTAGGTTCAGAGGAAAAGGCAACAGGGCTCGAAATAAGGGTGGGAGGTGGAGAACGTAAGGAAGGTGGAAGGGATGGTTTTTTGGCAGGAGACTGCGTAGGACTGGAGTTGATGATGTATTAAGCAAGCTTATTACCGACTGCATGTTTTCCAGCAAGGTTCATGTGAAGACCATGCCGGGTGAAGTGTTTTGCTGAGAGGAAATTCATTTCAAAAAGTGTGACATTTGTTTCTCTCAGCTGCAGTTTTAATTGTTGGTTTGCGTGCTTAATCTCACTGCATAGTGTTGGTCTGTTGTACCAGGAATATAATACAATATTCCTGTTTTAAATAAATAATTGTATTGATTGTCCTTAAATATTCTGATGATTTCACTGTTTTGCAACAGAGCACACAACAAATTCTAAATTTTCATTAAAACTTTTGAAGTTTCAAAAGTAAAAATATTTGGTTTTATGAAAGCGTTTGGATTTCCACTCAAGTGATTGTCGTGGCGGTGTAGCGGTTACCACGGTAACCGTAAACCTATGTAAGTGTTCTAAACTCACGAAAGATAAAACACATTTGGGTTGGAACCACTTAAAGATATGTTGGGTTAATGAGAATATGTCCTACTGAAGAAACCTATCGTTAGCCCCATACATAATATGCAATCAATTAAAATATTCGAAACATTCCTTCAGTTACAATAAAATACAATATAACGTAGCTGTTGCAAACTAATATTAGAATGGATGTTGGTACAGCAGTACAGTTATAGAGGAATTACAGACCGAAAGAACGGACTCTCCAGTGAACTCGTCTCGTTGTAGCCTGCGCTGTCAGGCGGATGCCGCAACCCGCAGTACGGTAATGTGTTGAGGCTCAACGTTCACTCAGGGGCTGCTGTCACCTTGCGATACCAAGATCATTAAAGGACCAGCTTCTGGCGGTCAATATTGTACGCAACTTCACCAGCACGTTGGGTGTAATTGAAATTAGTAATTTAAGTGATTATGAAAATTAAAAGAAGCGCTTGGGACAAACATCACCGTCAGCCGATTTGCGGGCATTTCTGTTACATTATTTCGTGTTTCCGTGCATGTCAACTGCTATGGTCATTGGTCTCGTAGGTTATTGCGTGTTCTATAATGGTAGGTTGCGGTGTTCTTTCCCCGCTGGATGGGGAGATCGGGCGCTGAACAATACATCAGCTAGCGGACTTTTCCTCATTCAGGAATCTCCCATCGGCGGGGCATCACCCCATCCGGGACAATCTCCCACCAGGGATTGTTCCAATGGGTCTAAGCTCTCGACGAGTCTCCCAACATGTGAGGTAGTGTAGTGTATGTACGTGTAAGTGTGTATAAGTAAGGGGAGAGGATAGAATAAGGAAGAGAAAGGAAAGATCGCATGCGGTCCGTGGCTCGTTTTTTAGGGTACTGCTCCGGCATTCGCCTGCTATTTATAAAAAGCACGGGAAACTACCGATAAATGAACTGCAACGCTGATCAGTCAATATCCCCATGTAACGATTTACGGTGACCTTTATAAATGTAATATTTTTATATACTAGGTTTTCTTCTTACCGTAAAAAGTTCACGTGCAAAATGCGATCACAAAATACCTGCGTTTCCGATAAATCTCTATCGGCTGGTATAATTGTTTAAAAATTGGAAATTTCGGTGCGGTACGTGTTGCATGGTAGAAGGGCCCAAGCCCCCTGAAAATTCAGAACCATCTATCTTCAATATTTTAAAAGCTACGCAAACGCGCTTTAAAGAGTAGTTGCATTATTCTTAGCGGAGTGATGTAAGAAGAGTTGCATCTGGCAGAGATCATTCTTACTATCGATATAATATAGTCATGGAGAATTTGACATCAGCACCCAACTGAGACTCTCATGGACGAAAAACTCCGACTTCTGTTCAAGACAACCTTTGAAAAATAAATGTTAAGTAAATGTAAATGGTTTTCGATGCTTTAATTTTCATTGACTGGTGAGCTTTTGGCTGTTTAGCTATCCGTTTAGGAGCCAGAATTTTACTACAATATTAATGACAACATATTATGAGATCAATATTCCTGCTGGATTTCGTAATCATTTGTTCGGAAGAGAATTCAAACTGTCAAGAGAATCAAACTGTTCCAGACGCTTGGACACAATTTTGTAATCAAAATTCATTAAAAAATAAAATATTGTGCATTTCAAATTTATACCCTCTTGTATTCTGAAAAAAAAATATTAAGAGATATTACTCGATAGTCAGTCAGTAAGTTTACGAACTTAATACTTTTTGTCCTTTCTGACTTTTCTAACACTGCAACATTTTCAATTCGCACTATTACTAATATTACAGTCATCTCGATTCTCCTACTATCGATTTGCACCAAATTATAGGAATATTAATTTGTTTTTGTAATACGCAAACAGAGAAAATCTAAATATTTCATGCCTGAAGATTTATAATGTTTCCTAAAATCCAAGCTTAAAATTATGGCGATAATTCTCATTACATATATTAATAATATGATTTGATTTGAGTAAACAATTGCCATACGGTATTACAATTAAATCTATCTACATCTTTCTTTGACAAGAGTGTATCACATTTCTAATACATCGAATATTTATTTAGGGCAGGTAAATTACATAGTTTCGAGAATAAAATAGTTGTTTTGTACTTTCTTTATGCACTTAGGTAAATTGTAATTTTATAGTGTGTCAGAATAAGATCTGATCTGCTTTAATTTCATTTGATTTATATTGTCAAAATACTTTAAAATTATATGCGATATATGGAAGAAAATAAATTCAAGAATGATTCTTTTTTAATTTACAGGAGATTTTTAATATTATAAACATTCACTATTACGTTAGACTAACAGCAAAACTCGAAAGGATATGTTTTGAGGAACTGCTCTGTTGCAAATCATATATATTCCCAGATTCAGAAAACCATTTTTTTATTATTCAGTAAAAACGGTTAGTTATATATTTTGAATATTATGTAATACAATACTTTTAATTACAATACTGCTATTAAACTTCGTTTATATATAAAATAAAAATACTTGTAATATAATAACATTTGTCTACTTGAAATTTTCTTTGCCATTTCAATTTTACATTCCCCCGTTGTGTCGCAAGTAAATACTTCAAATAAAAATATATTAATTTCTTCATTAAATACAGTTTGCATTAGAAAATCACCAATTCCATGTCGACTAAATCAACGCGGAAGTCGACAGTGATGTGCGTTGTACAGCCAGAGAAAAAGAAAAAGATATTTCCTCGTGAACCATTTTATATCTTTGCTCCGCAAGTCGCCCGCTGCTGCCCATAAATCTGGAACTCCGCAACAGTCGATCTGTGGTGAGTTTTTGCCGCGTCGGAGCTACACTGCAAACACTGCAAGCGGATGCAGCTGCTGTCGAGGCACGGGGCCGTGACGATGGGGGAACGGCGGGGGGTGGGGCGAGGGCGACCGCGGAGGGGGCGTGGCGCCACAGGGCGTGGGACTTTACGGCCGAGGGGGCGGGGCGGGGGCCGCGGCGTGTCTGGCGCACGCGGCGGAGGGCGGAGGTGTGGCGAGGTGGCGTAGTTGCCGAGAAGTAGAAAAGCGGCGATTCGGAGGTCGTAGATCCGGAAGAGGCGGTTTGTTGAGGCGAGGGAAAAGGGGGCGCGAGGCGAGGCGAGGCGTGGCGAGGCACGTGCGACGCACGGGCAGGGAAGGGGCGCCGTATGATGAGGCAGAGGGGACGCAGGAGTCCGGGTGGCAGTTGCGAGTGGTAAGCGGTGAGCGAGGAGGAGACATCCGAGCAGGGACGACAGAGCGAGGCAGGCAAGACGGGGCGGAGCGTTCGAAGCGGGACGGGCGGCGGACAGGACAGACAGGACGCAGCGGAAAATACGAAGTGGGTCGGGGCGGAGGGCCGGGGCTGAGTGCAGCGCTTCTGACCGGGAGGTCTTACGGTCGAGTCCTGATGGCGGCAGGATTTTCGACACTAGCTTTTCAGCTAGGTCGAATTCAGTTGCTGTCTGGAGGAGAATTCTAGCGGCCGGCTGCTCTGATCGGTAGTTTTCCGTGGTTTATCCGATCAACACCAGGCGAATGGCGAAGCAGTACCCTACCAAACGGGCCACGAACCGCGCGCGATCTGTCCTTCCTCTTCCTTGGCCTATCCTTTCCCCTTACACACACATACACTTACACTAACATGCACTTCACAACCGCATATTCCGGGAGACCGGTCGGGAGCTTAGAGCTTGTCCTGGCTAGGGCGGTGCCCCGTTGGTGGGAGAGTCCTGGTTAGGGGGAATCCCCAGTAGCCGACGGTAGGTCGGCGCCGGATCTCGCCATCCCGCGGTGGAAGATCACCGCCATCTCCCGATAACAAACATGCACTACACTAACGGGATTAATGACCAAAGCAGTTGACGCGCCCGGAAACACGAAAAAATCAATCAAACAATCAACCGGGTCTGAGGGTCGTGGAGGGAGTGGTCAAGGAGTCTTTGCGGGGTGGCCGGCGAAAGGAAGCGGGGACGGTGTAGTCGTAGCGGGAAAAACTGGGCAAGGTACACGGTGCGGGGTATCTGTGACGAGTAGTCAGGCCGGGGAAGTCAGGCGACGGCACTCGGGGCAGGGAAGCTGTGGCGAGGTGGTGGGGGCGGGGTAGTCACAGCCACTGGTCGGGTGGACTGAACCAGGGCTGTGCAACTCTCCATCAAAACCGGAGACGAAGCTCGAAGCTGCTACTCTAGGGGGTGCTAGTGTCTCCGGGTACAGCTGCAGGTTAGGCTCGCCACCTTCCGCACATACAAATTGGCTAATTTGTGAGAAATACGAAAAGTGTCTTCTAAATGTTCAATTATTCATAATCTATACATATAACAAACCTCTGAAGAAGGCGCGAACATCCACGCTACAATTTGTAACATTGGGTCTCGCGAAGGCAAGCAGCAGCCACGCACATTTTAAGTACCGTTAGCAGCAGTTCGTATTTTAATTCCTGTAAGAAGGTGATAGAGGAGAGCGCGCCACTGTAATGGTATCCACCACGTTATATGGGTTGGTTGGTTGTTTGAGATTCTGGGCCCGTCAACAGCTTAGGTCATTAGCCCCGTAAGTCTAGTGCATGTTTTTTTCTCGCGAGATGGCGGTGATCTTTCTTCCGCTGAATGGCGAAATCCGGCACCGACCTACCGCCGGCTAGCGGGCTTTCCCCTAACCAGGACTCTCCCAGTAGCAGGGCACTGCAGCAGCCGAAACAAGCTCTAAGCTTCCGACCGGTCTCCCGGAATATGTGGAAGTGTAGTGCATGTTAAAGTGTGTGTATGTGTAAGGGGAGAGGATAGGACAAAGAAGAGAAAGGAAATATCCCGCGCGGTCCGTGGCCCGTTTGTTAGGTACTGCTCCAGCATTCACGAGGTGTTGATCGGAGAAGCAACAGAAAATTACAGATCAGAGCAGCTAGCTTCAAGAATTCCCCTCCAGATATCGACTAAATTTGACCTAGAGTCGAAAATCCGGCCGCCGTCAGGACTCGAACCTAGGACCTCCCGGTCAGAGGCGCTGCAGTGGCATGAGTCGATGCACTAAGCTACCGCTCCAGGTCCGTTATATGGGAGTTGAAAGGCCATGGGCAGAATGGTTAGTGCAGTTCGTCGGGCACGGCGGTCGGTGGGTGGAGAGTGGGGGCGCGCGCGGAGAGTGGAGAGTTGGGCTGGGCCCGCGCCCGGCTGCGCGCTCGCGGCGAGTGACACGGGGGGCCAAAGGGCTAGGCTCGCGTGCCGGCCGGGCGGCGATGACGGGCAGCGCGTGGGCGGCGGCTGCGGGGGAGGGGGCGTGGCGGCGCATAAAGCGCGCGAGAAGAAGCGAAGGGCGGACAGGGGGAGCGGTCGCAGCCGCCGACTCCTCCGCGGCCACGAAAACGCCGTGTAAGCCCCTAACTTTTTTACGACGTCTTAATAAAAAACGCCCGGAGACAGGGGAAAGCTGGTTGGTCGTATAGCCGTTGCGGCGCGGGGGCACTCCTTCCGCCTCGGCGCGCCGGCGGAGGCGGGGCGGCGGCGGGGCGGCGGCGGTGGCGGCGGCGGTGGCGGGGCGGCGGCGCCGGCGGCGGCAGCGGCGGGGCGGCGGCGGGGAGGCGGCGGGGCAGCGGCGGCGGCGGGGCGGCGGCGGTGGCGGCGGCGGCGGCGGGGCGGTGGCGGCGGTAGAGGCGGGGCGGCGGCGGTGGCGGCGCGGCGGCGGCGGCGGCGGCGGGGCATTAGCGGGGCGGCGGCGGCGGGCAGCGGCGGCGGCGGTGGGGTGGCGGCGGGGCGTCGGGGCGGCGGCGGCGGCGGCGGCGACGGCGGCGGGACAGCGGCGGGGCGGCGGCGGGGCCTGGCGGGGCGGCGGCGGCGGGGCGGCGGCGGTGGCGGCGCAGAGGGGGCGGAGCGGTGGCGGAGCGGTGGCGGAGCAGTGGCGGAGCGGCGGCGGGGCGGCGGCGGAGAGGTGGCGGTTGCGGGGGCGGCGGTCGTGAGGGAATGACGGGTGACGCAGGGGTTGCTCGACCGACGGCCGGGCCTTCATTTCGGCGAGCACCACCCCGTCCCTCCGGTTTTCTCCCGCTCCTTCGCTGCTCTAAGGCCAGATGCCCTCCAGTGGAGAGCCCGCGGGTTGCTGGGTCGTTTCGTGTCTTTCTCTCTATTTATGAGTTGGAGATCAGTTGGAAAAGTTCTCAGTTTCGTGATACGCTGCTTGGTTTGTTGTGAAAAGACCTCTTCTGCTCGAGGAGATGGTCGCACAATAATTATTCTGGGGCATTATTTACGTATTTCGGAGAAATTGGAACCAAAATAAATTAGCATTTAGAAAATTAAATTAAGACGTTTCATATCTGTTTAGAATTTTAAAAGTGCTGCTAATAACGTTGCTGAGTACAGCTTATTTCCTCCTGGGAATATAAAATTAAGCGAGTACTATACGCTGGTAGGTAACTGAAGAAACAACCGTTTCAGCGTGTCGGAAAGTCAAAACAATATTCGTTGTAATAATGCAGAAATCAAAATCAAAAGTAATTTTACAATTTTCTCCGTGTGTCATTGGCACACGGACTTGGAACTAGTGAAAATAACAAAGTAAATAACCCGCAAAACGTGTTTGAGAAAACTTTGGAAATATGTTTATGTTCAGTATATTATTTATATTTATTATTATATATTATTTTTCATATTTATAAAATTAAAATTTTAAGTGTTGAAATTTTGTTTCAACTGAAAGCATCCAAATGATTCTTCATGTTGAGAGATGGACGATAAGTTATTAAGCAATTAAAATTTTAATTCCGTGAATAGGAACGCTTAATGTGGAATTTGAGTACAGTGTGCAAAACCGCTTCTATAAGATCATCTAATTAATTTTTAATTATATTTTATTTTGCAATTTGCTTGTGAACAAACTTTCGGCAAAATTACGTAGATTTATGTAAACTAATACATGAGAGAAGTAAAATCCCATGACCGTACTCCACTAATGATATATTATTAATAAAAATTAATATCATCATCATCATCATTAAGGACTAGGTCTATCTGGATCTCGAGTTCTTTCGAGTGCGTAGGGGAGAAAATTATTCGGTAGTCTCTCAAGAGTCATTTGTTGAATATGATTGAACCATTTCTCTTTTCACACTTGTATTCTCATATTCAGGTTGAATACTTTTAGTTTGCTTCTGATGTCTTCACGTGGTCTAGAAGCGTATATCCTGCAACAGATCTTAGAAATCGCATTTCAGCAGCTTCAATTTTCGTTCTGTCTGAGCGATTCGTGCTCCAATTTTCGCAACCATATTCAAGTTCAAGGACCGCCCTCACCTTGTAAAATTTAATTTGTGTGACCTTTCTTACTTTGTTTTTAAGATTTCTTTGAATTGTTCCACACATTACCTGAAATTTATTGAGTTTTTTCTGGATGTCATTCTTGTCGCAATAGAAGACGTTATGACTGAGGTATTTAAATTCTGACACTTGTTCTAAAATGGTGTTTTCAACAACTATTCTGCATTATTAATTATAATTTCTGAAATGAGCAATTTAAAGTCGATATGGAAGGTCTAAAGTATGATGTCGTTGATATCGTCAGGTGGAGTCAGTATTGTCTAGTAAGTTGATGGCTAGGATATTCGGATGGTTATGTAGTCTTTGTAGGTATTTTACACTGGTATTCTTGATTTCTTCTTTTATAGTTGGAATCTGTAAGTCTTTGTGTAATGTTGCATTCGTTACGTATCAGGGGACATTTACAAATTTTCTTACGGCTATTGACTGGAAGCGTTTTAATATTTAAATATAAGAATTTTGAGCTGTTCCATAAAGTTGAATTCCATGTGTCCATACTGGTCTTAATATTGCTTTATACACTGCGACGGCGGTGTCTTCGACCGCACGTTGAGTGAGACAGATTTAACGTAAATCTGCTCCCCTCTTACCTGAGTCAAGGTGCCGGCTAGCTCAGTAGGCGGTGAGAGCCTGAAATAGGGGTGGTGGATGGACGTAGCTACTTTGCGAAATGAGAAGAAAATATTATGAAAAACATGAAATTTAATCAAAATAAAGAAATTAGAATAGAAGTACCCAAAATGTTACTAAAAATGTTTGCTAACAGACTGTGCATGTGCTCAGCGGTGCTACTTTCCTTTCCCTAATCCTTAATTCTAAGTACAAAAATCAATGCAATAAAATTTTATAAATTAAGACTAGAGCAAATAAAAAAATTGAAGATGAACAATAATTACGAAGAGGCAATGCTTCCTGAGAATTATTCCAATTTTAATCAAACAAGAGTCTTTGTTATTAATATTGCCTGAGGGGCGTTGCTGAAGGCTGTGGCTCGGCGCTTCATTGATATCACCATTTATTTGCAGACGGTCGCGCTGCCAGCTGTGAAGATTCACTTTCTTTGGCTGTGGTTCCTTTTCGTCTGGAGGATAGGGTCAGAGTGCTCCCCTAATTTCGCCGGATCCCTTCGCTGGCGTAGGCCGTGGGTCGCCGTCCGCCCTCCAACTCGACAGCCTTGACGTAACGAGGCCGCGACAGCTCAGCTTCCAGTTGTGAGACAGACCGCGTGATATTTATCGGTTAATAATATTCCCGATTTAATCGATATTTATCGGTGATATTTATCGGTTAATAATATTCCCGATTTAATCGAATTTACGCCACATAATTAAGAAAAACGTGCAATACTACTGCGACCGGGTAGAGAGAATCATTAAATCGGCGCATAGCAGAGTGTTCGAAGATCAACAAAACAAACTGTACTAAAAATCAAATTAAGAACAAACTCAACTTTGTGGGCAATAGTCCCAAACAAGATCCCTGGGCACTCGCCCATCTCTCTCGGGTCGACTAACTTCGTGGGCAACAGCCCGATCGATTCTCTATCTAACTGAAGCCCGAGAGCGTCTCTTTTGACCGGCGCTAGCCGAGCTTGCCCCAGGCCTATGTTCTCCCCTCTTCTTAATCAAAAGTTCTAGAAGGATCTGTTAACATTTTGAAAAACGTTGTGTGATTGGCCAGTACGCCTTACTAAATTCTCCTCCAATCGGTCAGGACGTCTTATATTTTATCTGAGAGGAAAAGTGGGAAAATGTTGAAACAGCGAGTTTGCTGTGATTGTTTAATAAATACATTAACTCTATACTCGTACAGCACTTGGTGTAAATAAACTTACTGGGTAGGCCTCGACGTTCTTCGAAATCCTTAGGGAGAGCGCGGCCGTAGGGGTGAGTTAGCTAAAAACACCCTTCCTCTTCTGGGCGCCGCCGTGGCACAGAAAGTCGCAGCTACGCGAAGTTAATTGACCCTTCGCCCAGGAACCGGCGCAAACATGATCGAACGCGTATTAAAAGGAAATTATACCTGTTTAAACATGAAATAATCGGTATCGTCACAACACACTTTGTTTGCGATACTTAGCGATGATTTTCTTCCCAGTAGCCAGTTTAACCTTCTGAATTTTGAGGTCTAATTTTTTTCTTTTGTTCTTGATATGTTTTTCCATGTCAGTCTTCTGTCCAGAGTAAGTCCGATTTTCACGAGTCATTTTGAGGAATAGATTGCGATCCTATTTGTATAGGTGGACATGTTTCGTGCTTCAGACTGAAGGTGACCTGGGCAGACTTCTTGTCGTTGATGTTGAGGCGCCAGCGTTTCTCCCACTTGTGCATGGATTGCAGATGTTCTTCCACGAGACGAGATGCTTCTGCTGGATCTTCATGTTGAGCTAAGATGGCTGTGTCGTCCGCGTAGGTTGCTGTCAATGCGTTCACAATTGTTGGGATGTCAGCAGCATATACTGAATAAAGGAAAGGTGCAAGCACACTTCCTTGAGGTACTCGTGACTTTATAGGGATAAGTTCTGAAGTTTCACCGTTAAATTTTATTTGAAAATATCTCTCTATTAGATGCGATTTTAATAAGTGATAGTAAAGATAGGTAATTTTTTCTTAATTTTATACAATAGACCTAGACTTCGACAAGCCATACTTTGTCGAAAGTCTAGCTTGCGTCAATAAATACAGCAGAGAAATATTCTTTATATTCTAACGATTCAATAATTTCGTTTACTATTAGACGAATCTGTTCTATGGTCGAATGCCGTTGTCTGAACCCAAACTGATGATGAGGTATTACTTAATTTTATTGTAGAAAAGGATTTAAACGTGACAAAAGAAGTTTGATAATGACAAAACCTTATGATATCAAACTTTATGATATGATTATCAAAACCTTTGATAATATTGGCAGTAGACTAATAGGTCTGTATGATACAACTTCATGTGTTGGTTTGCCGGGTTTAGGGATGACTTACATGAGCAATTTTCCATTGATCAGGGAAGTGTCCTAGTCTTAGGATGGCATTGAAGATGGTAGTAAGTAAGGCTATCAATATTCTTGGTAGTTGGAGTAGAATTGTTGCTGAAATTATATCGTATCCGGGAGCTTTTTTAGTTGGTAAAATCTTGATTGTTTCAACTTCACGAGCACCTAGGGGTTTGCTTTGGGATGCTAGTTGCAATGGTAAATCTAAGAAGTTGTAACTTCCTTCCTTTTCTGTTTCAGATATTTTTGAAGGAAATGGTTGAAAGAAGTAAGAGAAATGGGAAGCGAAACATTTTGGTTTCTCTTCGTCGGTTTTAGCTCACGTGATGTCGGTTTTTCTGATGGGAGGATTAGGTTGCACCGGTCTCTTCAAGTATTTAGTAGTTTTCCAAAGATAATACTCTGATTTCGAATTCGGAATCAATCTTGTGCGTTTATCTTGTAGAGCGTTGTTGCAGTATTCTTGAAGTAATCTTTTGAGGTTTTGTTAAGCAGAATTTAGTCTTCTTTTGACCACAGGGATTTTATTGATTTGCCATTGTTTAATTTACGTTTTGCTTTCACCTTTTCTCTTATTACTTGTGGGGTATCTAGTTTTTTTGTTTTGTTTTATTTCTGGTGTAGAATGCCATGCAGCTTAAGGAAGTTGACTTGTAACGTATTCTATAGCTTCATTTATGTCGAAAGCAGTTTTCAATGGTAGATTAGGTGTGCTTTTATTAATTAGCCATTATGAGAAATATTTCTAATCTGTTCTATTGTTGTGGATTGAGGTTTGCTTATTGTCTTCACTAATGATTGAGCTAATGACTAGTAGAACTGGTGAATTATCAGACGATAGAGTGTGTAACCAGTAGGTGTGAAGGAACTTTGATTTACTCCTTTTGCAATTACGAAATCCATTACATCAGAAACTTTTTTAATGTATGTCGGCCAATAAGTGGGTTGTCCAGAAGAGTACGTAGATAATATTTCGTTTATTATAGTTTCATATAGAGATTTACCTTTCGGGGAGGTTAGTCTGGAGCCCCACAATGGATGTTTAGAATTGTAGTCACCGCCAGAAGTAAATATTGGTCCAAGCGTTCTGAAGAAACTTTCGAGTTGTGAACTCTGAATTTTATGTTTCGGAGGGCAGTATATTACTGCAATACTCAGTGTTCCGAATGTCACACTTACTTGAATGGATGTTGTCCGCAAATACGTGGTGCTATATTGTGAATTTAAGTGATGTTTTTTTTCTAACAAATATAGCTGTACCTTCATGTGCTGTACCATCCGGATGATTTGTATAATATATGTTGTATCCTTTAAGGGAGGAAAAACTGCTATTGGTAAAATGAGCATGATATCCGTATTTGTTAACTGAAGAAAACACTTGACTTCATCTCGGTGTTGTAGCAAGCCATTGGCGTTCTAAGCTGCTATCTTATATGATTTGTTCATTTTGTTAGCAGTTTTGACACCAGATTTAAAAGTGCACCTATTTCTTCTACTTGTCTGATGAGTAGTTTCAAATCTTTCGAAAGAGTTTTGTATTATTGAAAATAATTGAGTATGAGACTCCATCTTTGTTGCATTATTGTTTAGACTATCATTCTTTGGTGAGATTTTCAGTGCTTGTGCATAAGTACTACGCTGATGGAAATTATTTATCGAAGTAGGTGGGTAGTTTTCTTGACCTGTATTCATATTACTTTGAGAAGCACTGTAGTTTGAATCTTGTAAAATTTTAGGCACCTGGGGATATTTTTTATTATGTATTTTTTGATAAATTTCATATACTTTATAACTTTCTGTATAGGGACCTTCACAAAGGGCGCATTTTGCAGGCTTCGTCTTGGTTTTCTTCTTATCACAAGTTCTGCTATCGTGATTCTCGCCGCATACTTCGCACCGATAAGGATGGTTGCAGTAGTGCTTCGTGTGCTCCCAACTTTGGCAGCGAGGGCATTGCACGAGATCTGACTTTGCTCTTGGAGTTTCAATTATTATTTTGGTGTTTTGAAGGTACTGCAATTTATAAATATCTTTGTTATTATGCTTTGGTTCCAAATCAATAAAAAATACCGGTAAGGGAGCTTTTGTTACACGGTGTTTGCAGTTAAGAATGATTCTTACAGTGTGACCGTTTTCTTCTATTTGTGCTTTCAGTTCATCAATATTTATTGTAAGATGCATATATTTTAAGACTATCCTAAATCCTCTTTCTTGTTTTAGCTGGTTGTGAAACACAATTTTCTCTTTAATAATGTATTTAGTAAGTCATCAATAAGCTTCTGTCGTAGCCGGTAAGATTTTAAATTTATCTTGACCCACGAGTTTGCAGTAGAATTCTTCCTTCTTCACGGCTTTTTGTAACGTTTCTGACATTGCGTGGAAGTCATTTGCCCCAGGGAGAAATATTGGCGGTGGCTTTTGCGCCTTCTGAATGTTGCTGGATTTGTGACTTTCATCGATCACTTTATCATTGGATTGATCGTCATTAGTTAGATCTACAAATCTATTGGATGATAGTATGCCACTTGTATTTGCACTTTGACGTTTTGATCGTTTTTGTCTTTCAGGGCTGAGAGATTTACTTCTCTTGCGCTTGCCTACAACAACTTGCCATTTATGAGAGTTACTGGCACTACTTGAATTACTGTTGGTTGTTCGATTAAGTTCTGGATTTGTTACATCGGTTGAACTTGAACTTGAACTTGAAGACTGTACTGCAGAAGGGAGAAAGAGCAATGGCATTGCTATCACTGTTACTTGTGGTATCTGATGTAAAATGAGTTGTTGCTGCTGATATTGTTGTAGTTCTGCTGAAACAATTGAGTTTGTAGTTCAGCTTGATTTGTGGCAGACGAATTCATTATGAATTCAGATTCAGGCTGAGAGATGTTCTCCATGGCCATATCGATTGTTTACTTCTTATCGAGGCAACATTATTTTCTTGAAAACACCAGTTGAAGCACAGAATTTCATGAACAGAAAATACAATTGATCACAAAAACACCACACACTAGTTAGAACAAAATGTGGACGCACAATTTAGAAGTCACGAGTCACCGCGCAGTAGGGTGCACGTTCTCTCCGTTCGCGAGAGACCTCATCTAAAACATTTTTTGAAAAAGCCGAGTGAAAGTGGATCAAGCAATATATTTACATGTGCTATCAAAAATGAGTTATCTTATTGGCATTCATTGCTGACAAAGGTATGTCCCAACCGCTGTCTTCCTTAGAATATTTTCACTTTTCAAGCCAAATTGTTTTTTTTTAATTCAACAGAACTCCCAAGCGAATGAAATAGTGGTAAATAAATAAATAATGGTAAATAAAATGCTTAATATCCAAATCCAAAAAATCAACCGTAGCTCGCTGTAGCTTTACCTCAATATAAATTTATCCAAATAGAATAGTAATGTAGAATATGTTTTTGCACGAAATTTAGAGTTATGCCTTCTCTGCTTTTTCAAGACTTTTTCAAGCTTTTATTATTTGTCTGTTTCCATTCCTAAATTCGTAAAAAACATTACATTGGGCGAAGGAGATATTATCGAATTTTAGTCCCATCTTTTTGTAGCTCCAAAATATTTAATAATACTCCTTAATGTATTTGCTCTTGAGCTGTCTCGTACATCGGATTTCTACTGAAAATGTAGGACCTTCCTATTCACGAGTCACCACATCTTTTCTTTCAAATACTATGCGGATGCAAAGATGAATTATATGTATGAACTTATTATATGCAAAATATCCAGATATTATTTGCTCAATAAACTTCTTGCTTGATCCGCTAACACGACAGTTATTATTTCCAATTTCGTCGCATATTATGCATTTTTTAAGTCTTCAGTCACAATTATATTATCTTGACTGAATGGAACACATAAATCCGTCAGTTTTACTAAAGATGAATTCAGTCACCAGCCAAGCATTGGATGCCTCCGTATCAACATTTTCGTGAAGTCTTGCCCAGTGTCTCTCTTGCAGTCTCCAATTCAGCATATTTTTATTATTATTATTATTATTATTATTATTATTATTATTATTATTATTATTATTAACTTTATCAGATAATAATTGACAAATGTTCACTGTTTCTTCTTGTTAAAGGACTAGTGAAAAGCTCGCATCGAACTGCTGAGACAGGCCCTGCACCTTTTGTGAACAATATTGCAAGTAGCCAATATTGCTACATCTTGAATATGCTTTAACCTTTTTTAAAATCTAAATTACTCGTGGTGTATGGTTTTGGTACTAAATTCTCCAGATGTACGGTGTGTCGAGAGAACTTTTGGCAAAATGTCCCCTCTTGTAATTTACTTGTAAGTCTGGATTTCTTAAGCTAGTGCTAGGTATTTTAGAATTTTCTAATTATTGAATGCTTCTTTGAAGTTTTGTACAGTACTGGAAACATAAATTGATCGCGGCCGTCTGCGGCTAAGTTCAGCTTTTGCACGGCTTGGACAGCCCTTGTCATGACGAAACGTCGCAGGCGGAGCCTCACAAACCATCGTAGCCAATCGCAACGCAGGGGGGAGTGCCTTAACGAAATTACGTCGTACAAAATGGCGGGCGCCGCCAGTTCAGATGTGGAAGTATCTTCAAATGAAAAATACATGAAAGAAACACTTGCATGAACATGAAAGTAAATTCATTGAAATATATATGAACTCATAGCACTTAACCACTGTTAACATAATTCTTTATGAAGAAATTACATTGATATCAGATAAAATAACACTAATTTTAAAACAATTACGTTCTTATACACATTTAAATTACAATATTCTTGTCCAAACACAATTTATGAACTTTATCAAATGACCAGTTTACTACAGAATTTTGCGATAAGAAAAACGATTATAATTGCATATTTTCAATTGTTCATATGTATATTACATTTGCAAAAATGCAAAATACTGTCTTTCTCGAATCGTTAGGACTTCTAGGGAACCATTTCAATAAAAGAAAGTAAAATTCTAAGACCAGCTGTATATTTATCATTAAAGTAACAATTAACCTAGATATTAAGCAATTAATTTGCATCTCATGTCAAAATTGTTATTTTGCTATCATCAAATCAGGGACAATTTGGGGACACTCCCCGGTAGGAATAGCGCATATATTCGGAATTGTTTATAAAATTGTTAATTGTTGCAAAATTGTTAATTCGCAGTTTCTGGTTCTGGGACATCAGAAAACCCTTCCCACTTTAGAATTGCAAAATTGGGAAATTGTTTATAAATTTTCAAATTTTACAAAAAAAGTATTGCTTTTTTAAAATTGCCTTTAAACGAGATGTAAAATTCCGCAATCCGTTTAGCGCTTCCTTTCGTTTTCGAGATACGTAAGTGTTTATAAGAAATTAGCATGTCATGGCGACTGTTTTTTTTTGGCAGTTCCCACGTTAAGCTTTTCTATAAGCCGTTTTGCAACGGCTCGCTTAGTTTCTCCGGCAAATACATTTGAAGTTCCTAACGGGGTGGAGGGGACAAGCGTCCACAACGCTTGCATTAATTGCCACGAAAATTGTTGCTGGTTAGATATTCCTGGTTTTCAGCTCCTTAATTTTTCATTTTATTCTAAATACTTTAAGTTCCATTTGTTTAACAATTACAGCAAAAATTTTAAAATACTACTCGAGTCGGCTACCGAACAATCTTCAACTTGGGAGCAAGAAAGAGTCATCAATTGGCTTCCAGAAATACCTCCCGGTGAAAATTGCGTCCTTCCTCCACACGTTTCAAGGCGAAATAGCCTGAGCTTGTAAGCGTAAATCGTTACACTCGCTTTCCCTCGAGAAAGCCTTTCTTCTTAGCAAGCCAATTCTTTACATATAAAATTGTGGAAAATTTTTCTAATTAAATATACAAGAAAACAATAATTTTGCATTAATTGTCTTGACGTATACATATAGACATTAAAGCTTCCGGCTCCTCAGTATTCACACGTTCCAAATACGAAATATATTGTTATAACATTCACAATTTCATTCTAACCAGTAAGTCTGCTGCCTTTAGAAGCATATAGTATCAGCATGGAATATGCGAAAAAGTAATAATATTATTATAATATTGTATTGACATATGTTTATTTATGGACATTTGTAGTTGAAGGGATGTAAACTTACGTATGCAGTTAAAAAAATTTCAATGAAGGTGCAAAGTTTGCAAATAAACATGTTTTTAAAATTATATTATTCCAAGTTCAGAACAATTCCTAAACGCATTCTTTTCCATTCGACACTAACACGCCAATGATTTTTGACACTACCCTCTGAATCTAAGTGGATTGTTTGAGGTCATCGCTTATCGCGTCAAAATCATGGAAGTTTACACGTCTTCGAAATACGTATACGCCGAGGTCATCTTCATGAAACACAGAAAATCTCATATGAAAGAATCAGTCATTTCAACAATGAAGCTACTACGACATAATAATCATAATATCCTCAATTTCGTTTACTTATTGTGTTCTTTCGAGCGCGCTCCGTGTCTCTGAGTAACATTAACATAATCGTTAAAATTAAAAGTAACGATTTAGGATGAAGTTCTTATCTCCTTATAATTGTTTGTAGAAAGTCATATCAGGTTATTATTATTGTCAATAAAATTGTAGTTTTATTTAATTTGAAATAATTGCTTGGGTATTTTGGGGTTTAATTAAGAAAATATAGCTACCCGAAGTTGACGCTATGAAAAGTAAACATTTCGAGGTTTCCACTACGAGACGTATTTAGTCATCGCTATTCATTCGCTTAGTATACAGCAATCGCTTTCATTTATCATCGATCATGTTACAAAGGGTTTCTAATGTTTATATGATACCGGGTGTCCCACCAAATATGGACCACCCCCATAACTTCTAAACGGTTCAGGGTATCGAGTTGCAATTTTCGCTGAACAATGCAAAATCTCGGGGCGGGTAACAAGCTGGTAGAGGAATTCTCTATAATAGTTTTAGTTTTCGAGAAATTTAATCATCTCTGATTTTTTAAATTAAACTATATATTTTTTATCAGCAATGTTATCATCATGAATATTGGAATAAAATGATTTATCATATGTTAGTATTTTAAGAGTAATTTGAGTATAAAATTAGATTTTTTGGCATAAGATTTTCAAGTAAAGGGGTATCCTTTGCAACAGTCGCCGTTTTGGGAAGGTGGCCTTCGCGACGTTGATACTGTTTTGTGAAGAGAGGAGTGTGAGAGGGATGGCCGTGTAGGATGAAGGTGTATTTGCAGCAATTCATGATCTTGACATGAAAAACTTATGAACAAACATCAATTTGAACGATCTGAATGAGAATTTTTTCCCAGTTGTTGATCTGAGTTGAACTTTTCTTCTTCTGAAATTCCAAATCAACGATAATCGAAAAGAACGAAATAAAAAATATTGTAGCGAAAACAATAATAATAATAATAATAATAATAATTATTATTATTATTATTATTATTATTATTATTATTATTATTATTATTATAAAGGTCATTTCTAAATTTACAAAACTCGAACTCAGTGCAGAAACAAGCTATCACTTTAATATATGGGAAGCGAAAGAATTCTTAAAGATTTACATTGTAATATCTTGATTAATTCATCAAATAATAGATAGGTAGACATTTTCTCTTATTATTCACAGTAACTTAACTTCCTATTTAAGAACGTACTACCAGAAGAACAAAGTTATAAAAACCTGAAATACTCTTGACAGTGTAACTACCAAACTAACAAAAATGCATATCTGCATTCGCTACTGTTCATTCTAATTAGAGTGTGTCTCATTTCATAGCGCAAAGTGCTGCCTCAAACTTGAAAATGCAGAAGATGGAAGTGTACCGTTTTCTTTTCCATTCAAGAACAGCAGTCGTATGGTTGCATAGTGGACGAGTGAACATTTTAAATAAAAATGACATTTACAAAATGACATAAGAGACTGTGGTTGGCTTCTTGTTCAGTTTGAAAATGATATTTATTATTATTAACATCTTCTTTACGCTACCAACTTTTTATATCGTTCTTTGGAACGATCAATGTTTTGAAATTTTAGTAGAAGGCAAGTTAAATCCAAATAAATAAATAAATGGAAAATGTCTCCCATTCTGATTGTCAAAATTGGTATTTCTTAGTGTGATGTCTGTGCCATCACCAAGAATTACTGTAGTTATGCCTCTTATCCCCCACTGCCACCCCTCTCAGTCAAGACGCAACAGTCTAGACGCCTGATGGCCCCCTTCCCCAAAAGCGAGAGTTGCAAGATCTGCTACATGATTACCCGTTTAATTCAAAATCACATGTCAGAAAGCCTAATTTTATACTCAAGTTACTATCAAAATATTAGCAAATGATACATCATTTTAATCCTCTTTTCATAGTCTATCCATTGCTAGTGATAAAAATATATAGTTCCATTTAAAAAATCGAAGATGATTAAATTTCTCGAAAATTAAAAATATTATAGATAATTTCTCTACGGCTCGTTATTGCCCCATGATTCCGCATTATTCAGCAAACACTTCATTTCGATATCCTGAACCGTATAGAAGTTGTGGGGGTGGTCCATAGTTGGTGGTGTAATTATTTACATATTTATTTTTACTTTCTCGTAAACATTCGGAGTAACAAAAGTAATATTTAGAGAGGTATGTATGTAATGTTGCAGTAAATCGATGTCAAGAATTTAATGGAATTACTCGTTTTGGGGTCTTAAGTTACCAAGAGAGTGTTGTTATTATATCAAAACGTCCGTCTCTCCGTCCATGTGTCCGCTGGTCTGTCTGTTTCTCTGTGAACACTAGTGTGTAAACTATTCGTAGAATTTTTGTCAAAACTAATTTTCCATTGACGATCTGGCCCGAATCGAGGCCCTGCGATTTTGAAAATAATTCTTTAAATTTTGGGGTAATTTAGTTGAAGCCCCTGGGGAGCATTTTCAAACTTTTCTTCAAAACGGCTCCAAAGTTTTTCGACCTACATATGTAACCACAGTCGAACATCCGCCAACGTTGGAACTCGAACTCTAGGGCCTCGCGGTCAGAAACGTTACAGGGAAAACTGTAACGATGCCACTGAGCTATCGCAACCTTTGCAACGTGTACTTAAAAACATTGTAAGTCTTTTTCCATACAAAGTTTTAATTTTTCAATATTACAAATATTCAATTGTTTCATATTATTCGTGCGCATAGTAAATTTAACTAAAAGCTTCCTGCTTGAATCGTGTGTAACAAATCGGACAAATTGTATATTTGAAAAAATTATTACAATACAATTAATTAATTATTACAATTAATACAATGAATATCTATTGAGTGACAAAATTATATTCCTCTAAAACTGAAAAATGTACCGAAACGAATGTTTGCTATTCTGGCAGTTTTCTGTGTACTATTCGTTACTTCTGTGAACGTTGTCTGAAGAATACACTGCGTTAGACGAAAGATAATTATACATATTTCTTTCTTAATGTAATCTGCTCTTCATTATTAGTCTTTCAAATCATCTCATGTGCACGTTTCTTAAAATATGAGTGTTTTTTCGCAAAAGTTTGATTTATATGGTGACAATTTCAATAACTATATTTTTTTGTCTCTCAGCCGTGTCTCTGTCGTTTCCTTAAGGTTTATTAGAAGAATGAAGTGTTAGTAGTGTAAAAGTTGTAATATATTATGTAACCGTTACCAATAAAACAAGAAAATAAGACCGGTTTTTTATTGTTTGTAGTGGTAGACAGATGAATAGAAAGTGAATAACTGCGTCAGTGGTAGGTGCTTGTTTCAATTAAGTATTTTTGAGAATCGACTAACTATCAGCTGCCCTGAAACCCTTATTTTCCGAAAGAAAGCTGTAACGGCTATTCAAACCAGCAGTGTAATTTTTGTTATCCTAGCTGGGAAGCGATAACCGAGCAAGTGGCAACAGCTCAGGATTTGGCAACAGGGCATTGGACACAAGAGGCCTGTGGCCGCTGCTTGGCCCTTTAACACGAGGATGGTTTCTTCATTGTAGGGAAAAAAGTGAGAGGGAATTATGTGAGCTTATTGCACTCGTCGGTTACAAATCATGTGCGACCGCGCCAAGTGTCTGTCTGAATTTTGACTTTTGCAAACACGTTAGGAACGTATGTTAGCACGGTGTTTTAAAAATCTGTTCGTCAAAGCTTCTGTGCGAAATTGGTTGTATTTTGATCTGTACGAGAATTCGTAAACGTGTTTTAAATTAAAAATTTCACAAAACAATATGAATATCGTCATCCATTTTGAACATGAATAAAGTAATATATTTACCCAACAGAAACGTGAATTATGAAGACAGAATATTAACAAAAGAATTGGCATCCCTTTGACCAGACTTCTGCATCAATCAAATGTCCAGTAATGAAAATAGGTCGGATATTTAAGCGGTAAATATTCTTATATTTGGTGCCCTCCCTGGTTACTAATCTGGTCACCCTAGAGACGCCACTAGATCATACCTTAAAACACTAAGAAAGCAAATTCATTCACTTCCTAAATTCCCTAACATTCACTAATCGCATATGACCCTGTAGGTCATATGTGGTCAGTTATGGGATTGAAAATAGAAAATACAGTTTGTCTAATAAAAAATATTTAACATGAGAGGTCTGAGAGACCGAAGTGTAATTGACCCTGCGACTACGGTAACTTTGCTGAAATCTATGTTGCAAAGACTAGAGACAATAGTCAAAGCAAATGGAAATCATACCCAGTATTAAATAACGTAATATGTTTTGTTCAACAGGTGTGTACAAGAACTTTTTAAGCTTACAAAAACGGCCATTTTTATTTTGTTTTCAAATATCAGAGAGTTGGTAACATTTTGAACTTTTGTAATATAAGGGAATAAGAAGAGTATTCTTAATTTCTAAACTTGATATCTTTATTCTTTCTAACATATCGTTCGTATTAGATATGTAGAAGTTTCTGCTAGAGTTTTCTAGTTGTTCGCAAGGCCGCCCTTTGGCCTAAGCAACTGCCATGAGTCCCAACTTCAGACGGGGACATAGATAATTGAAATAAAATACAATAGGATCCCCAATAAATTTGTATTACACTCTTAAAGCCCATAAATGTGTAAAGACATTTTTTAATCATTTTTACTGTTTTCATAGCTTCTTAAATATCGCAGGATTATTGATAAAAGTGATCAATTCCAAAAATTTGTGATTTTGGATAAAAGGCATTTACAGGTATCTAAACCTTCCAAAAATCAGTGTACTGTTTTCTATTTTCATAGTATTTATTGTAATGCTACATCTTCTATATTATTATCGTTTTATCATTAGTTTAATTTTTTGTTATTTAATTGGTCAATTTTCGCAAAATAATTTGCAATTTTTTCAGTTGTGGGAAGACGCTAGAAAAATTCAAACTTTTGCAATTTTTGAAAATCCTGTTAACCGTGAAAATAGAACCTATGACACTTTTATAAGTTAATTTTGCTCTGTTATTACAATAAATTTAAAGAAAAAATTTTGAGCAAAACTTTTGAGAAAATTTCGAGAATGTCCGTGGGGCTTGATCTAAAAACCCCCAAGTTTTAAAGAATGGTTTTCAAAATTTCAAAGCTTCAACTACAGATAGATAGACAGATGTTTCTTCAATTTGAAAAAAATCCTACGCATGGTTTAAGCGCTAGTAGTGTTCACAGACGGACAGACGGCGGGCGTTTCGCTTGCAATTCAGTTTTCTGTATCAAGGACCAACAAAATAGGAATTCTGGCTACATCACATATTAGAGGACTTTTTTATCTTAATTAAGCAACTGCATTTATCCACTTTTTTGTTATCAGGATCCGGCAATGAATTTTTTTCTGCCGAAAATCTACAGTTTTTTCGCGCAGCATTACATAACTTTCTTTACATTACGTATATTACTCCGTATATACGTAGGTATGCAGGAAAGTAAAAATGATATTTCATTAAAATCTGTCTCCTATTTATAATATACTCGTATAACTGTGTTCAGCATGCTCTTAATAATTCACTTCACCACAATATGAACATCAGTTAATCCCATACTGCAGTTAAGTGCAGCAGTATTTATTCGTCTACGTTTCTGCATCCCACGAAATTTGCTGAACCTTGAAAATTAATAATTTGTATTACTGTTTCTGATATTAACTTCACATTATTATATAATAAGTTTGGCTAACTGAAGATAAACAAATGCAAAAAAATAAATAAAAAGCATATCTGGCTCAGTTAACCAAACTGTCCTGTATATCATTACAAGTAACTGGACTTATTTTCTGACGTTAACTATCCACTCCACACAATTTTGCGTAATGTAACGATTATGGACAATGTACTGAAATTACATATTATAATGTTCTAACCGAAGTGCTAGCAGTACGTTTTTTCGAAATTTTGATTAATAAAAACTAATGGCGGCATGCATGTTAATAGTCTAGTTTTTTGATATTACAATTGTTTGGTGATGAAACACCAGAATAACGTTCGTAAAAAAACTATTAATTTTAACTCACTTTCATTGAGCGAAATAACTTCTTTACCGTGTGATAAGTTAGAGCCCTGATGAGTCCCAACGAAAAAAGTACGTCTTAATCCATTTATTGAGTACTTTATGCTAACAAATGAAGCTGAGTAATAATGTTATCTTCTAAAATATTTTGATGTTTCGATAGCAGGAAAGTCATCAAATGATGACATTAAGCGACAGTGTTGCGTAATATTCATTTTCCCACTTCCCAGGCAATATTCTGCGTCCGTTTATTTTCTGACTCCCAATTTACAATTAGAGAAAGCGTACCTCCCCATCTCCGTTCTGATAGACTGAAACATTTTCTTGAGAAACTTCAATAAAATATTTCAATAGTCTTTAATTTTTTAAACTTAATTTAATTAATTTAAATTACTTAATTAATTTAAATTCAATCACAATTAACTTTGTAATTGCAGAATTACATTAATTCAAACGGATTGGTAAGGCTGTATTAGTATTTTTTGATATTTTGCGATTAAATAAAAAAAATAGTTCACGCATTGGTAGTGATGTAAAAAACCGATAATAATATAAACTTATAAACCCGTTTTTATATATTTATATTATGAGACTTGAGATTTGAAATTATACGTGCAATTTTTCTTCTTGCAGCCATCAACACTGTCGCTTTTGGGGAAAGTGGCCTTCGCGACCTTTCCCCTGTTCTCGCAAAAGTGCCGGCGCCGCGAAGGCAATCTTCCCCAAATGCGACAATGGCAACGGTTGCTAACAGGAAATTTCGTCCATTTAGTTCAAAATCATATGTCTCAAAGTATAATTTTATTCTCAATATACTATCAAAATATTAACGTATGTTACATCAATGCATTCCTCTATTTATGATTATCTATCGCTAGTGAAAAAAATATATGGTCCCATTTAAAAAATCAAAGATAATTAATTTTCTCGAAAACTAAAAATATATCGAATTATATCTCTACCGCACATTACTTCCCCCATGATTCCGCATTGTTAAGCGAAAACTGCATTTCGATATCGGGAACCGTTTAGAAGTTATGAGGTGGCCCATAGTTGGTGGGACTGTATAATTCTATTTCTCAGAAAATTTTCATTACGAATTTTTCTATTTTCCAATAAATAAGCGCTTTTTACAACAGTTATTATGTTTTATTTAATAAAAACCTCATGAAAACATTGTTCTCTTTTGTAATTGAGTTACCCACCTCCCAGGAATGTTTCCGCGCTCAAATTTCTTTCGTTGCCCGCTGCAGCGACGATTTTGAGTGGCAGCACCCGCGAGGCATAAATAGGAACACGAATGCCCATGCGGGCAAAACTGACCGCCCTTGCTAAAGATTCTGCTAGGATATTATTTGATTGACAGTCACAACTATTACGATCGCGACATTTTACAATCTTTAATTTTAGTCATCAATATTCCCTTCGAGATTCTGAAATTTTTTTCTGAAGCTTGGCATATTGTCAGCCCACTCTTAATGCAGGTATTCTTCAGCTCACCGATCGCAATAAGACGTGACATGAACCCCTAGTACTTGGAAACAACAATCTAGCTTAAATCAAGAATAACATTGGCATCAGTTAAACCCCATTCCTAAAATACATTAACAAAATTATATAAGAAACAGAAAACTGATTAAAATGCAAACAAAATGAAAGACAAAAAATTGAATTAAAACTATAATGATAATAGGACGCACTATTTGGTATCGCAATATTATAATAATTCATCAAGTCCGCAGAAGGACTTGTGTATACTGTTTAGTTGCATGTTTTATTTCTATATTTAAATGTATGTAGCATTACAATGCAAACAAAACTCTTATTCGTTTATTATATTGAATTTAAATTATTTTTCACAATTTAATACACAACAAGAACGTCTTCCTACAAAAGGGAGTAACGAAGCATTCTCCAGGGGAGGGAAGTGTTATTGGATTGGTGCCGTATTCTACAGACTCCGCCACTTATGCTTTTTAAGGCGAGGAGAACGGGGAAATCTTCCGATGCTAGGCCACTTGAATTACCAGAAGAGCCAATGATAAGCGTTGCTTGCCTTAGAGTTAAGGATTGCTCAAGCCCGGTGTCAAATATACATTATTACTCTTTAAATTATTAACAAATGAGACATCATTGAATTTCTCTATTGATATATTCATTACAGGCAAAAAAGGTATGGTTCTATTTGAAAATTCACATGTGATTCAATTTCACCAAAATTAAAATTAATACACAGAATGTATCTGCTGCCTAAAACTTGCCTCGTGGTATAAATACGAAAATGATCTCTCATGCCACCGCTCTGTCCAAAAGCATTTTGCAAAATAATTGGTTGATAATGAATTTCCTCGCTAGACGTTAAACATATTGGCATACACTTTGCACCGCTGAATAGAATGCATCCAACCACAAAGAAATCTTCAAATTTGCATGATAACAGTTAGTCTCAGCGTTTTGAAAATTTCCAGAGAATTTATTTATAATAAAACGTGTGTCAACGATAGATGAAGAATCAAAAGTTAAAAAACAGCTTATGAGCAACAATTTCCACCGATTTGTCGTAAGTCACAAATCGTTAATACAATTTAATCAGCAGAAAGCAAGACACTGCAAAACTATTTGAATTTTATACTTGACAGCCAAGATCGAATGAATTGGGGGCTGGAAACAAGTGAGGGTTGTCATCAGACGCTAAGATCCTATAAACAATTGCGTATCTCGAAAACGAAAGGCGATAGCTCCGGTTGGATTGCGGAATTTTGCATCTTGTGTAAAGGGAATTGAGATGAGAGAATAAAAAATAATTGCAAAATTTTTAAAATTATAAACAATTTCCAATTTTTGCAATTCTAAAGTGGGAAGGGTTTTCTGATGTCCCAGAACCAGAAACTGCGAATTAACAATTTTGCAACAATTAACAATTTTATAAACAATTCCGAATATATGCGCTATTCCTACCGGGGAGTGTCCCCAAATTGTCCCTGATTTGATGATAGCAAAATAACAATTTTGGCATGAGATGCAAATTAATTGCTTAATATCTAGGTTAATTGTTACTTTAATGATAAATATACAGCTGGTCTTAGAATTTTACTTTCTTTTATTGAAATGGTTCCCTAGAAGTCCTAACGATTCGAGAAAGACAGTATTTTGCATTTTTGCAAATGTAATATACATATGAACAATTGAAAATATGCAATTATAATCGTTTTTCTTATCGCAAAATTCTGTAGTAAACTGGTCATTTGATAAAGTTCATAAATTGTGTGTGGACAAGAATATTGTAATTTAAATGTGTATAAGAACGTAATTGTTTTAAAATTAGTGTTATTTTATCTGATATCAATGTAATTTCTTCAAAAAGAATTGTGTTAACAGTGGTTAAGTGCTATGAGTTCATATATATTTCAATGAATTTACTTTCATGTTTATACAAGTGTTTCTTTCATGTATTTTTCATTTGAAGATACTTCCACATCTGAACTGGCGGCGCCCGCCATTTTGTACGACGTAATTTTGTTAGGGCACTCCCCCCTGCGTTGCGATTGGCTACGATGGTTTGTGAGGCTCCGCCTGCGACGTTTCGTCATGACAAGGGCTGGCCAAGCCGTGCAAAAGCTGAACTTAGCCGCAGACGGCCGCGATCAATTTATGTTTCCAGTACT
>BLKR01015896.1:0-45707 GCA_011170035.1 Teleogryllus occipitalis
TATGTTAATGTGATGTTACAGGTATGGAAAAGGCAATGTGCTGGAATGGGAATACAACTTGATAACACAACACTCAATACCCTACAATTCGCTGAAGGTCAAGTGCTGATGGCGCAAGAACAGGAATATATTGAATATATGACTAAGAATATTAAAGAAGTTTATGAGAAATGGGGACTAAGCTTCAAGCTAGAAAAAAATAGTATACTGAACACTAGGCAATACACATAACGTATTGACTACGGAAACCAGAATAATAATAAGAACAGCAGATGACATAAAGTACTTGAGAACAACAATAGGAAAACAGGTATTTTATGGAAACGAATGTGAAACCCGATTCATTAAAGGAAGAAAAATTTTAGGAGCCCTAAATCCAGTGCTCCGAGATCCAAATATAAGCAATAAACGAAAATTAGAATATATAAATGTATGATTGAAAATGTTGCATTGTATGGAGCAGAAATATGGCAACTTTCTTAACAACAGAAAAGAAAATTTGGAGCCCTGGAAAAGGATTTCCTCAGAAGAGCGGCAGCAATATCTACAAGGGGAAGAACTAGAAATGAATGAGTTAAGGAGATAATGAATCTGCAACATTTTATAGAGGAAATTGAAAAGACATAATTCACTTGGTTTGGACATGTACAGCGAACATGTCTCACATGTTGGTTTGGACATGTACAGCGAACATGTTTTTTCTCATCAATATGAGAAAAAACTCTCCAAAAGATCATTTGAATGGCAACCAAGTGAAAGGAGAAAACGAGAAACACCAAGACCAGGGTGGAACGACCAGATCAGAAAGATAATCGAGAAGTGGAAATTACCTCCTGATTCCTGGAAGAACAGAGAAGACTGGAAAAGATTAGGCGCCGGAAGACCGAAGTGGCGGTTAAGAAACTGGCAAGAAGAAGAAGAAGAAGAAGAAGAAGATGATGACATTCAGTATTGAAGTTATTGCAGCAACATTGATGTACACGAACTCATTTTGAATCGAAGCGGGCCCCATGAGCGCTCTCTCCGGAGTCTGGTGCGCCCCCAGGCCTTGCACCATGACATGTTCTTGCCTCTATTTCTGTATTTACTCTTTGGCTCTATGATTCAACACAGGGCTCAATAGGGTCTTCAGTTGCACAACCAGTGGGTGGGAGCCCAGTCACCGAGCGCTGCGCAGCGTTCGAGGGGCATACCAATTTTCTGTCTTCGTTTGACACAAACTGTAACTTAATTTTTTGAATTTCGCTGGTCGAAAGTACATTTCAGTCAATTATTGACGGTATGGAATGCATTATTTATGATGTTTGAGGAGGTTGTTTTCATTTGATATTCGGTTTGCTATTTCAGGAGTACAAAATGTATACATGATGACTTCTTTGGGTAACGTTGGCCGTTCTGAAAAGAACTCCTTTCTGTCTCTCTCGGAAGGTGATTATTTCCTGCAGCAGTTACAGATGGGAGACAATCTGAGAGAGCTGGTGTGAATACGAGAGTGTATGGAAGGCTCTTTCAATATTCCAATATATACAAAGGTAAACATTGTGTAAAACATGTCCAAACAATTGTGCAAAGCTCTAGAGTGCGAACACTGTATATTCCAAAATAACTTCGTTTTACTTTCTAGTATACGTACGCATATATGGTGTGATATACGTAGTACAGAAAAAAGTATTGATTGTAAAGTATAACAATTAAAATCTGCAGAAAATCGATTTCGAGATTTCAACGGAAATGCATGTTTTGGGGTGCCTTGATACCGAAAAAGTGATTTTTACTTCCTTGTTTACGAACGTATATATTTTTGATATTATTAATATTCCACACTTTCAAGAATGTGTGACTGACTTTAATAAAAGACCTGATAATACGGAACAATTTCATTTTAAGAAAGAATACCTTCAATTTTGCAGTTGTAGGAAGACCTCGAAAATTTAAAATATTTGCAATTTTTGAAAATTTCATTGAAAAAGAGACCTATGTCATCGTTATACGTGTATTTTACTCTATTCTCTCAAAAACTTCAAAGAACAAACTTGGAGTATTTTTTTTTAATTTGAGTATTTTTTACAATTTATGTCAAATAAGCAATTTTTATTTTTTATTAAAAACGGCAACAAATTGATTAAATTTTGACCTCACATAGAGTTAAGGACGCTTAGGAGAATGGTGCAGGTCTCATATTCGTTGAAATTCATGATTTTTCGATAATTGCAAAAATTCAAACTTTTATACAATGTACAATAGGATTGTTTTGTTTCCAGAAATTAGATAAGGTATTTAAATTATTATTTCGATACATGTGCGAAATACATTTGCGGAGAAAAGTATTTACTGCTTGTAAATTCCTACAAAATGTCGAACTTGGAAAACGTGATTGTATTCCGGAATTTACAACAAATCCAGTTATAGATTTTCTATAATTTTTATATTTTGTGGATGCTGATATATAATTATTGTGCTATAAATTATTATTATTATTATTATTATTATTATTATTATTATTATTATTATTATTATTATTATTACTATTGTTATTAAAATTCATTTAAACTCTTGAGAAAGTAGGAAACATTTTCTTAAAAATCTTTCAAAATTTTCACAAAGTTTGTGTAGGGAAATTTTCCACTTTGATGTAATAGTTCAGGGCATATTCAATAGATAAATTTGAATTTTCGGGACCTTTGATAACGTGTACTACTTACTCAGTGCTCAATCAAACTCTCAAGAATGTTTCATTTCTTTCGAAATGAATTATTACAACCTCCATATTTTGCTGTTCCCTTTCGCATCCTCTGGTGTTGTACTCATTAACCCACCCACCACCCATTCCCAGAAGAGGGCGCTCGCATCTACCGGTACATTCAAAACGCGGAGCCGGCGCGGCGAGCACAGCGCCGAACCGGAAATGCGGCCTCCGACGGAGGCAGCGCGGCGATCCGTTACTCGCGCGGCAGCGGGGGGCTCAAACCTCGATCGCGGGGCGACGGGGCGGGTCGCCTGGCCGCGCGCTCGCTCTCGCCCTGGCGGGGGGGCGGGGCGCCCCCCCCGCCCCCCCCCTCCACCGCCGCGAGTGACCCTCGTCAAAGTGCCAACAACGCGTATAAAGAATAATATTTGTTTTTCTCCTACCGTTTTAAATTATAGCCAAGGCTGTCAAGGTGTAAAAGCTCTCTATTCTACCTGAATGGATAAGAAGGAAGAAAATCAGCCGGCGCCTAAACAGAAAAAACGACGAAAAAGCGCGGAACGGTGACCGATAAAAAAGGAGGAGAGGCGATGCGGGCGAAAATAAATAGTAGGGGAGGGGCGGGCTGTGGGCGTTGGACGGGCACGCGTGCGCGCGTGTGGGGCGGCGGGGGCGGGGGCGGGGGTGGGTGGTGCCCGGTGGCAGCGCGACGCGTGTTTTTGTTTATATTTATATTTAGTACCGGGCGCGGGCGCGGGCGCGGGCGGGTACCGGCCGAGCGGCCGCCTAGTTCAGCAAGCTGGCAACGCGGCTGCAACAGCAGCGGCAACGGCAGCGGCCGGCCGCCGGCGCGCCGCGAGAGGCGAGCCGATGCCTTCACACTGAGACATAGCTAAAAATAGCCGCCAGTCAGCTCGTCTGATGACGTTGCACCTTGGCGAGAGCGAGATGGAGCAGGAGGGGGGAGGTGAGCGCCGGTGTTGTGGAGAAGATGCCGCGGGGGCAGGGAGAGGAAATCTGCATAGCGCTGGCGCGCAGCGGAGCGGGCACGCGGTGCGGAGCGGTGTGCTGTGCCAAGCTGGGTGGGTGGGGGTGTGCGGAGCAAAGGTGTGTGCGGGACGGGGGGAGGAGTGGTGTGCGACGCCGTGTGAAGGGCGGGGGAGAATGGGGTGGGGTGGTGTACGTAGTCTAGCTGTGTGCGGTGATGAGTAGAGACCGGATTTTTATGTAATTCCATATTTTTTGCCTTTCTACTTCTTGAAATCTTGACGAATCGTCAGAATCCGAACACGATATCCATGTTTTTCGGTACACATTTTTACATATTTAGTACTATATTACATATTTTACATACATTGCTATTTTCACAAAATATTTTTTAATCTATCAATTTTTTTCAATGTTATTACGTTTTTTAATGAAAAAAGTATTTTAAAAAAATCAGAATTTTTTCCTACATGAAAACTAAGTGCTGGCGACTGGAGGTGCTCTACATTAAGACGCGGTCGGATGATTTTACAGTCCGGCGCCCCTACTTCAGTTAGCTCAGTGTTGGAAATGCGCGACTGAGATCATTTTCACCTTTAGGTGTGGAAAGTATTATGGACGTCGCGTTTCGTGACTTTTAACCTTAATTTTCGAAAAATTTTGGCGATCGCCGGCGTGTAACAATTCGATGAGAATGCTTCACGCTGTAGTGATTGTATGCTATTGTAGGTATTGCCAATTTGTACGAGGGCTTGTATTGCGTCTAGTTTGGCTGCTAAACTATGGTCCTGGATAGTGATAGATAAAGCTTTTATTACCGACCGGAATGTTGTAAAGTTCAAAACATACATCTACTTGTGCTCCAAAAACATGATTTTTTAAAACGTTTGTATTATTTTTAAAATTTGTTTTGGAAATTTTTGATGAATGTTATTGAGAATTTGTTGTTTTATAATTCCTGGATTTTAATATTACATAATATATCTGATTTAATACATTTAACACATTTATTACATATACTTACCGTTTTCATTACATATTCATGTACATATTTTGACGTTTCATACTACGTATTTTTCCGGTCTCTAGTGATGAGTGTAGAGCGGGGCCGGGCGGGGCGGTGTTCGTAGCCTAGCTGTGTGCGGTGAAGAGTGTAGAGTAGAGCGGGGCGGGGAGAGGCGTGGCGGGGCGGGGACAGGCGGGAAGGGGCGGGGAGAGGCGGGGCGGGGAGATTTGGGAAGGGGCGGGGAGAGGCGGGACGGAACGGGGCAGTGTACGTAGCCTAGGTGTGTGCGGTGACGAGTGTAGAGCGGGGCGCGGTGGGGCGGGGAGAGGCGTGGCGGGGTGGGGAGAGGCGGGAAGGGGCGGGGAGAGGTGGGAAGGGGCGGGGAGAGACGGGACGGGGCAGTGTACGTAGCCTAGCTGTGTGCGGTGATGAGTGTAGAGCGGGGCGTGGTGTGGGGGGGAGGGGGAAGCGACACATCGAACTCCGTCGCGCCGCGAACTCCTTTGTTGCTCGCAGCGCTCGGCGCGTCTGCCTGCGGGAGGATGATCTCCCGAGAGCTCACAGCATGGCAAGGGTTAATACACTGAGGAGTAATAAATTAAAAAGACAAGAAATAAAAAATTAGTTTCAATAAAACAATAGAATAGCGTATTGAACATTTGCCTGATTCAAAATATTTTTAAAATTTTAAATAATTTAGAAAAAGTATTAAAAATTATTATTCCACATTCATGAACCCATCGAGAGTTGCTGAGCAAAGCCACAGCATCACAACATTAATTATTGCAAGAATGATACATTGAATCATGGCTTACACAACCCGGAAATTTGACAACAGTATGGTAGCGGCTTGAAGGAGCAGTTTTCAACGTTTGCGAGCTTTTGCATTAGACCCGGGTATAAAGGGAAATTTGACTGCTAGAAAACACACTTTAAACTATTATCTTATTCTTTATGATTTTTCACTAACGTATACGTACTGCTTTCGAAAAATGAATAATCTGCAATCATACAAAAGATGTTACAGCAATGTAGCGAAGAATCATGATGACAGTTTGCGAAGTGACGAAATATCGAGACTTTCAGGCATCGATGTTGTGACACCTCAATATGCTGCCAGCACCTGTACACGACAGGATTTTCTTCACGGCATTTATAACACTTTCTTTATGACAATAAAGTGGATTAGGAAATCTACGAAAAGCCTCTACATAAGGGAATTATCTCTTATACCCCCAACATTTGGCATTAAGGAGAGGACACAGACACAGACACAGACATTGAAGGAATTAATTAGTCTTAATATTTATTTTCTAACGCTCTTACCAGGAATAGGCTTAAGATACATGTAGGATGAGCAAGTGATTATAGAGCTTTCCAAGAGCAATAAAAAATCCTTCTTGCCTGAAAATGTAATTGAAAGATTGTGATTGTAACGATCGAGGCGACTATTCAAATATCATGAAAGAAAACACTATAAGACTGTCAGATAATACATTTTTATTTATTGAATTTAATTTATTTTATTAAATTGTGTTTTGTCCCTAAGTAGTAGGTAATGTGTGCGGTTAGTCACACAATTTGTAGTTCCATAGGTGACTATTATTATTATTATTATTATTATTATTATTATTATTATTATTATTATTATTATTATTATTATTAAAATCACTGGGGACACTTAAAGCTAGTGTTGGATATTAAGAAATAAGAACAATTTATTTTAAGAATCTGAAGTTCTCTCAAGTGAAATTCACCTGGTAAATACCAAATGAAATACGGGTTTCTGTAGAAACACGCTTCTGTCCACATGAACGTGGCTCCCGCCCCGCCCACAAGCCACTTCGAGGCTGGCGTCGCGTGCCCCGGGACGCCTGGCGAGGCGAGGCGAGGGCCGATCGCACGAGACAAGCTGGCAGCATCCGCGCGCGGCCTCCGCTGCAGCCTCCACTCTCTCCGCAGCCCCCGCCCCTCCACTCCACGCCGCCACCCCCCGCCACCCCGCGCCACGCCGCACGGCGCGCGCTCCACTTCCCGGTTTCCTTGCGCCCACACGCCCGCGCGGCCCCCGACACCGCCGTCGCCCACGTCGCCTCCACCACCACCACCACCTCCACCACCTCCGTACCCGCTCCCTCCATCGTCACCGCCTCCTCCACCTCCACCGCCACCGTCAGCGCCAGATCCATCTCCATCTCCACTGCCACCTCCACCTCTATCGCCACCGCCACCTCCACCTCTATCGCCACCGCCACCACCACAACCACCGCCACAGCCAGCGCCAGATCCATCTCCATCTCCACTGCCACCTCCACCTCTATTGCCACCGCCACCTCCACCTCTATCGCCACCGCCACCACCACCTCCACCGCCACAGCCAGCGCCAGATCCATCTCCATCTCCACTGCCACCGCCACCGCCACCTCCACCTCCACCGCTAGACCACTGCCATCTCCACTTCCACCTCTATCGCCAACGCCACCGCCATCTCCGTCTCCATTGCCACCACCACCTCCATCTCCATCGCCAGTTCCAGTTCCATCTCTATCGCCACCGCCACCTCCACCTCCATCGCCACCGCCACCTCCATCGCCAGCTACATCTCCATCTCTACCGACACTTGAACCAGCGGATTAATCGCTCCCGTCGCCATCACCTCCACCGCCCTATCCTCATTCATGGCGCGCCGTGTGGGGGCAGCGGCCGGAGGTCAACCGCTGCCTCCGCCGACCAAATCTCCCCGCACGTGAATGTAGGCTTAAGGTCGCGAGCAGGCGATTTAAAAGCATAATTGCCGTAAATCAAGGATTGGTACATCGTGTAACACATACTTTTTCCGTCACAAGCGGTATCCTGGTATTGTGGGTAGAGTTTGAAAGCGGCTATTAACAATTGCTTACATTCAATACACCGTTGGACACCCCAAAATCTATGTTGGTTTCATAAATAACAGTTGCATCATGTGTAATCTTGTTGAACAATCTCCGTCTCTTAATGTTCCCTGAATCACAAGCGTTTTTCTTTAACTTGTTCCGACTCGAGCTTCCCTTACAAATATGGTATCTTGTTATTACACATCCAGAAACTTGGCTGAGCTGGTGATCAGACTCGCTGAATCTTCGTCGTGAATCAGATTTTCGAAAATGAATTCCGTTGGGCCATTCTTGTTTTACCCAAATCTGTCTAATCGGAAACAAGGTAGTCAGAAGAACAACCTTCAATTATATGTGCTGTAATGTAGACAAGAGGTCGCGCACATCTCATAAAAATGGCGAGAACAACAGAATCTTTGTATGCATTTATACACAATGCATCAACGTGGACACCAACGAATGCAAATGTGTAAGTGAACAACCATATAAGTACAGTGGAAGTTTGCATGTTCATTGTAGGTGAGTACATAAACACCGCGTGCGTCCTTTCGGCCATTTTTCTTTTCTTAGAGGTTTCAAAAGATGTCCCCCGCGTGCCACTCCCACCCCGGCCCCCGGCGCCTGCGTGTTCACCTGGGCTGGCTGGCGACCTGCCCGGCCGCGCGGGGCGGGGACACGCGGTGGGATGCGGGAGAGGGGCGTGGCAGGATGGGACGGGACGGGGCGCGAAGGGACAGGGAGATGGTGGGACGAGGTGGGTCGGGGGTGGGCGGGGCTGAAAGGGGTCAGACGGGGCTGGACGGGGAGGGGTGAGGTGGGGCGTGGTGTGGCGAGGCGAGGCGAGGCGGCGCGGAGCCAGGGACAATGGAAGTCGGCGCGCGGCGCCTTCGGTTTAACGCCTCCGCTTTAACGTCCATTCACAAAGGCAGCGACCGCAGCGGTCCCCGACGCACGTGGGCTTCGACCCTGCGCCGCCGCCGAGCGGCCTTCGGAGAGAAGCTGCCGCCGCCGCCGCAGCGGGGTTACACAGCCATAACGGAGTGCGCGGGGTCGTAGGCTAGGCCGCGCCCCGCCCCGCTCCCCCAGCGCGCACGCCACGCTCTCCGAGCGGAGTCGCGTGCCCGCCCACGCCCTGCAGCACCACTCCCCGCGCCACCGCAGACCGCGCCGCTCGCCCCACCGCTCAGCCACAAGGTCCTCCGCACAGGTTTCGGAATACGTCAGTCTAAATTAACTTGTTTCCAAACTAAACGCACAAACAAATTGCTGATTCGAAAATCCACATACCTTAACAGCCGAAATGTACACTTTACCTCAAGCAGAGAACAAACCGTATAGTCCATTATATTTATTACGTCTCAATTTACTTCTGTTCGTGACATTGCTTCGTTCAATTGATTTTTTTGTTGTAATTATTAGATTACAAATTCCATTCTATTATTTGTCACATCATTACTAGCTCACTTTTTATCAAAAATCAAAAAATCCGAAAATATTATTGTGAAAGTTGGAACAAACAAAAATAATTTTGAAAAGTACGCATGCTAAGTCATATGCTCGTTCGATCATCTACAGACGAAAAATAAGCCATGCTTTCTCGCTATTGCTTACGTTGTATAGAGAAAGTATTGTAATTCAGCAAGAAAAAACGGCGAATTTTCGACAGAAAAACATTCCCGGTCCTGAAAACGAAAAAGAGGATCAATCTTATCCCCATATACCGTAATTTACTTCCTCGAACGTGTTGTGTGGTCAGAATCCATGTTTGTGGGTCTTTGATACAGAAAAATCTATTGACGGTGAAAGTCTTGAATTTAAAACATATTTAAATTTTGGGAGGTACTTTACATGAAACCCGTGGGACATTTTCAAAATTTGACATCAAATTTTATACCGAAAGAGGTAGCTCAGTGCATCAACTGATGTCATTGCAGTGCCTCTGACCGCGAGGTCCTAGGTTAAAGTCCTGACCGCGGCAAGATTTTCGACACTAGCTTTTCTGCTACATCTAATTCAGACGCTGCTGGAGAAGAATTCTAGCGGCCGGCTGCTCTGATCGGTAGTTTTCCGTGGTTTCTCCGATCAACACCAGGCAAATGCCGGAGCAGTACCCTAACAAACGGACCGCGCGCGATCTGTCCTTCCTCTTCCTTCTCCTATCCTCTCCCCTTACACACACACTTACACTAACATGCACTACACTACACACATGCCGGGAGACCGGTCGGGAGCTTTGAGCTTGTCCCGGCTGGGGCGGTGCCCCGCTGGTGGGAGAGTCCTTGTGAGGGGGAAACCGCACTACCCGACGGTAGGTCGGCGCCGGATCTCGCCAGGGGGAAGATTACTGCCACCTCCAAAGAGACAACATGCACTACACTTAGGGGACTAATGACCTCTGTAGTAGACGCCTCCGGAATCACTAACAAAGAAACAATCAAATTTTATGAATAAATTTTGACGCTTACGAGCTTACGAGAATAGTGTGGTTAATTTTCGTTGAAAACTCTGATTTTTTCGAAAATTGCGAAAATACAAAATTTTTTCGGCGTCTTTCTCCAAGTACAGTTATAAAGATAGAACTTTTTGAAATGAAATATGTTCGTCAGAAATAGATCTTAAAATAAAGTCTTGGTCAATTTTTTTAAATATGAGTATTTTTGTACCAAACATAGGCAAAATTCGAAATTTCAAACAATTATTTTCTCAGATATAGCTACAAACTTTTTCTTTTAATTCTTTCCTCGTATGAAGCAACAAATTGTATAGATAGTGGTTATAGTTCCATTTTTGGCGCACTCTATGATTTTCGAAAAAAAAATGGATCTAAAGCTGTCCCGCATATCTTTTGACGCGTTGTCAGTTCTCAATATGGCAACTCGATGGTTTCAAAATTCTTTGAATTCATCTCATTGTTGTCGGCTGTGATTATTGTATAATGTAGATAATATTCTTATAAAAGCAAATAGTTTGTAGGAAGGTAATAAATTTAACTTAGAACTAACAAACTCACTTTTTGATCGCTGATTATGGTATTCAAAAATTGAAAATCACTTCAATACAATCGAAGCAGGCTTGTGTGAAATTAATCTTGGTTTTCTGTATTACGTTCTGCAAATACACAAATACCAAAAACAACATTTAAATTTACTCATGTTTGTTTCATTTCTTAAAGTTAGAAATGACTACAGTTCCTGACTATCGAAATAAAAGCAGATATGCACCACAGCAGCTTTGATTGAATTGTCTGAATTTGACTTTTTCAAGTTATAATCAAGTTTTTAGGCTGACAGAAATTAGAATATTTCAATATTACATTTCCAATAATTCGAGAAGGTATGAGCTCTTAAGGCCCCTCTAGTTTTATGTTTATATTTCTAAAATAACGGAATGTTCAGCAAGTTATATCACAGATTCGGCAGTTGCCCAGCACCTCTCAATTATATTGGCCAGCTGAGACCCACTATTCTCAACCAAAACCCAGACGGCATCTTGTAAACCCAAAATATTTCACGTTTCTACTTACAAAACAGCATAATTAATTTATTGTATTAAAATTATTATAGCAACACTCTCATTTGTCATTGTTCTTGAAAAAATATTTTATAGTTCTCATAAAACCCTTAAGGATGAACAAATCAGTTCTGGGCAAAGGACGCCCACTCAACGAGTTTCATTTTAATGCACATCATGCAGAAGAGCTCTCTCACTTCTCAGCAAACGTGTTTTCCTCAAGAATACTGTGATATGTTAAAAAAATAGTGTGAAAAATGTGGTAACTCATCATTTCCTCATTGGTACGGTAATATGTAAACGAATAATCTGAAAAATGTGGTAACACTTCTTTAATTCTAGAAATTAGGAATTCTTTACACAATCGATTACCGGGCTAATTAGACGACAGGACTTCCACCAAATTTTCACATATTTCTTGGACTTCTCTTCGTTATCAAGGGCAGATTATTGTATACTAAATTAACCATGTGGTTAATGCCCACGTTTGATAAACATTCCCACTTATTTTAAATATGTTTGTTACTTCATAAATATACAATAAATATGTTTAACAACTTTATTAATTATACAAGAAATGTTAATAAAATTTTGCACAAGAAAATACAACTTAATGATACATAATATGCGTTACATTATGTTGTATTTATTTTTTATAATATATTACACATTGTAATTCCATGTTATGTTTCTAAACGGTATATATATATATATATATATATATATATATATATATATATATATATATATATATATATATATATATATATATATATAACCCTACAGTTGGTATTGTTTCCTCCGTGTAAATCCATACCAGGGTGCCAGTAAACACTCAAGTAATCTCGCGCATGCCCAAAAGCGCGTCACAAGATGAGCCGTGGAGCTTCGCGCGCAACAACAGTCCGCTCGCCCCCCTCCGCTCACCGCCACCGTGCGGAGCGCCCGCGGGCCACGCGGCCGATGATCTGTCACGCGCTCCGCCTCCCGCTCCCGCCCCCGCCCCGCCCCGCCCCGCCCCGCCCCCGCCCGAAAGCCCGCCTGCCCCGAGCTCCCGCCCGCCCCGCTGCCCGCACGCCCCGACCGCCCGCCCGCGCGCGCGCGCGCGTGCGTGCGTGTGTGTGTGTGTGTGTGTGTGTTTGGTCGCCGCCCCCGCACGCGGCCCGCGCCTCTCTCGGCGGCGGCGCTGCCGGCGGCGACCCACTGCCCGCGAGACGGCGCGGCGCGGCGCGGCGCGGCGGGGCGCTGCCGCCTACACGCCTTCGGCCGCGCACGCACGTGACTGGCGGCACGCGTCGCCGCCGCCGCCGACGACGACGACGACGGGATCCCCGACCGCTGCGCTGTGCGTAGGGGTTCGTGCGAAAGTGCGTAAGCTGCATTCGCAGCGGTCACGGCTACGTCTGCGGAATTTGTGGAGGTGGAAACTGAGGTTTAATGGAGGTGTACCATTAAAAGTTTAATGCCGTGAACAATCTCTCTCCTGCATTCGAATTGACCAAACGTGTTTGTTTATTTAATTTTATTTATTTATTTATTTATTTATTTATTTATTTATTTATTTATTTATTTATTTATTTATTTATTTATTTATTTATTTATTTATTTATTTATTTATTTATTTATTTATTTATTTATTTATTTATTTAATTTATTTATTTATTTATTTATTTATTTATTTATTTATTTATTTATTTATTTATTTATTTATTTATTTATTTATTTATTTATTTATTTATTTATTTAGCGCCTAGACTATTCATAGGAATTTTTCCAAAATGAAAACTCGGCGATCGACCTGGCCCGCCTCGAAGCTCTGCGATTTTTAATAACATTCGGGCAGGTGATTGTTAATTTTGACAAAAAATGTGATTTTTTTGTTTTGTTTGTCAAAAAAATCTCCAATCTTTTCTCTTTTAGAATATATAAACTTTTCTCACATTTGGACCATTTAAATGGTTTAAATAGCAATTTAAATCTCTTTAAATAAAGAAACAAGCAAATCTTTAATACAATAAATTTGTAGATCCGCGAAATGAAATGTCTGTTAAATTTTTTTTTTTTTTTGAAATTTGATCCAAGATTGGGGGAGGGCAGCTGCCCCCTCTCCCCCCTCACTAATGTGTAAAGTATCCCGCGTTAGAATAAGCTGCGAAATGTTGGGACCCGTACACAATTTCGCAGCAAGGTAATCTCGAAAAGGTCCAGCGCAGAGAATCAACTTTTACTTCCAACGGTACCAAGAATAGAGGAGTGTGGTATTCACTCGAAAGAAGGTAGAGTAAGTCGTGACTATGATATACACAAACCGTACCCAGTTTGGAATGAAATTCATTGTCGTTTAGGAAAACCTACATATTCAAAAGAGCGGAAGCACAGAACTAAAACAAGAATACAGTAAACGGACGTTGGAATTTTCATTCACAAACTGAACTATTACAGACTAGAGCAGTGTGCATGCGACAACCCTTCCCTCAAAGCGTGAGCAAGTTAAAAAAAATTAAAGTATGTTACTTATAATTTCCTACTTTTAAATTTCTAGTATTTTCTATAGAGTAAGTTGTATAATTGTTATTATTATTACTACTATTATTGGTGTTACTATTTTTATTACTATTTATGCGCAGTATTTTGTTATGAAGAGGAACGAGAGGAATGTGGAAACTAGCGGAGCACACACGTTCTGTTATTAATTCAAATTGCTCCGCTATATTGTACTACTACATAAACATGCAAAAGTGTTTTCAAACAGAAAATATTTTCCGCACTCGAATTCAGATGCTCTGAGTTAGTTCGCCGTTATTTCGGGCAAAATTACACGAAAGTTACCATTTTTTCAAAAAATTGAATGACTTTGCTTCGAGATCTGTCTGTAAAAACCGATTTCATTGAAGGAAAAATCCCTTCTTTCAATATTGTAATTATAGGAAGACGCACAAAAAAATTGCACTTTCTCGAATTTCGAAAAATCAAGGATTTCAACGAACATGAGACCTGCACCATTCTCTTAATCATCCCTTACTCTGTCCGAAAAGAAAATTGAATTAAATAATTTGGAGAAAGTTCTGAGAAAATGATGACAACTTTTTGTGGCTGCAAGTAAAGTACTCTCAAAAAACAAAATATCCGTTTGAAAGCCCCAAAGCTGCAATTTCGTTCAGATTGAATTGGAGTTGTCAATTTTGGAGAAAATCGGATGAACGGTTTAGGCTCTAGCGACAACCACAGACGGGCAGACGGATGGAGAGACAGACACTTTTTTGTCAATCGATTTTTCGGTATCAAGGACCCTCAAATAATCGATTCTTGCTACATCGCGTGTTGGAGAACGCAATTCTTACGTCTCTTCATACGAAGTAAATGCGCGAAAGTAAAAAGACAGAAGGACAGACAGGCAGACAGACTGACAGACGGACGGAAAGACACACAGACGGACAGAGACGGATGGACAGACGGACAGAGAGACAGACAGGCGGACAGAGACGGACAGACGAACTGAGAGGAACGGACAGAGGGACAAAAAGACGGATGTTCGGACGGACGATCAGACGGGCTGACTGGCTGACGGGTGGACGGGCGGACGGGCGGACAGACGGAGGGACAAACGGAGATATAGACAGACAGATGAACGGACGTTTTGAAAAAAACATTTATTCGGTATCAGACAACCCTAAAACGTGTAATTCCGTTGAAATCTCGTAATCTATTTTCCGAGATATTACATATCTTCATCGGTACTACGTATATTACTCCGTAAATGAGAAAGTAAAAACTAAGTAGTACGAAAGAGTCTGTGACATTATCTAACACCACTATTTCGTATGGACCATTTTTAGCTGCAGATCAAAATGTATGTACAATTTCGTTGTCTCTCGGGCAAGCATTGCATCACGATACTGCCATTAGAAATGGGAGGCATGAGGAAATAACGGTAGCAACAACTATGATATCAAAGAATGGTATGCAGTGGAGACCCATCCCAGGCATTCCATGTGGAATCCGTAATTTCTTATGAAATACGTTATGTTACAGTGTATTCTAAACAGAGAAGTCAGCCTTCGATGAGTAATTTCTTCCCTTGAACAATATCACTCCGGAAGGTAGGAAACACTTGTATTTTTTGGTAATGCTTCGAACATCGATTCAGTTACATCTTTTTTTTATTTCAACCAATACAAAAACGAGTTTTTAATTTTTTTCTCAAATGTAAATAAAATAATTGTTTCTGAAATTACCCTCAAATGTAGTACTTAAGTTGGGTAAACGATTGGATAAGGAAAAAAATCTCGATGAACATTAATGCAAGAGGGATAGAGCTATTCCTGGCAGCAACATAAAATAATAAAATTAATAATTCGTTCAACGTATTTTATCACCTCAACAGTTCTCAGTAAAGGCTACTTGCAAAGACGTATTTGAACAGTGTACTCAGGTTGAATATGTTAACCTTTAACGTAGCGGGAGTCTTGCATTTCCTTAAGCAAGTCGTTCATCAAGAGAAAGAGGAATTGATGCGCTTCTGGTGAATCTCCTCTTTTCGTTCCTTCCAAAAACTAAGAACATAATAAAAAATTCAGTTAAATTCAAATGCTAAGTTAATCTGAATCCATTTTCTCTGTCAGAAACCTGGCTGACGAGTTAACAAGTGGAGAGTCAATCTTAACGGTGGTACATTCAATATATTCATTTTGTATTTTGTGATACTCCACATTTGATTAACATTGAATCTCTTGATGGTAATTATAAATTGAAATGATTGAAGGCGTTGTCATTGACAACAATAGTATTTATTTCAAAAATAGCAGCTTTCGATGGCTTAGCCATCATCATCAGAAAGCTGCTATTTTTGAAATAAATACTATTGTTGACAATGACAACGCCTTCAATCATTTCAATTATGTAAATGTCAACTACAACTCACCACTAAACCAATATGTTAATTATAAAGCTGTGGAGACGGCTTTAAAAGACGTTTGTTTTTCATCACGCAGAAATTCCCTGACGAGAGTATTCGTGACCTGCGATCTGCCTTCTAGCGAGTTGCACAATAGGCCAGCTCGGAGAATGCCTGACGGGCGACCGCCGATCGCTTCCCCTCACATGATGCTCACCCACAATGTGCGGCGTAACACATCTTCGGCCAGGATTGTATTTTATATGCAAGACCGGAAGCACATGCATTCAAGTTGAAAGAATAATTTTGACTGATTATGAAGGCAAAAACATGGCATAACATGAGATACAAAGAAATTCGTAATGCCCGCACTCTTTCCAATGCTGAAATATTGAAAAAAATAATTAAATTCCCATGTTTCATTGAAGAAATCTAACGAGAAGATTAATATTGTTTAACTGAAAGTTTTATGGTGTACGATATTCTAACACGAGAAATAAATATTAGTATATTCAAATAATATTAGTTTTCCATTGATTTGTCTCCAGTATATACTTTTAAATGACATTATTCACGAGCCAGGACTGTACGCTCATAACAGGGAACAGAATTACATTGAAGATTAAAATGAAGGAAGACCTCACAGACTAAGAGAGATTCACCAGAAACACGTCAATTTCACTTTGCCTCGATAAACGGTTCCCTTAAGGAAATACATGACTACCGCAAGGAATATGGATAGAAGGTAAAAATACTCATTCGAGTGTTCCAGGTGTTTCATTAATTTTCGTAAATGTTGGATCGTGTTCCTGATTTATGTTTACGTCGCCATGTACCATGGATATAATTTTGATTGATTGTTAGTGATTCCGGGCGCGTCAACTACTATGTCATTAGTCCCGTAAGTGTAGTGCGTGTGTTGGCTCGGGAGGTAGCAATAGTCTTCCCCCGCTGGATGGCCAGATACGGCGCCGACCTACCGTCGGCTAACGGGGTTTTCTCCAACCAGGAATCTCCCACCAGAGGAAGGAAAGATCGCGCGCGGTCCGTGGCCCGTTTCTTAGGGTACTGTTCCGGCATTCGCCTGGTGTTGATCGGAGAAACTACGGAAAATACCGATCAGAGCCGATGGCCACTAGAATTCTCCTTCAGACAGCGACTGAATTCTACCTAGCTGAAAAGCTAGTATTAAAAATCCTGCCGCCTTAGGACTCCTACCTAGGACCTCCCGGTCAGAGGCGCTGCAGTGGCATCAGTTATGCACTGAGCTACCGCTCCCGGTATCGTTTTCAACAAAACTGGATTTTACGTACGTACATTTACTATATTGATTGACAAAAATATTATTATTATTATTATTATTATTATTATTATTATTATTATTATTAATGTACCCTAATGTAAGGCATACAATACTCGACCGTTCCAACGATTACGCGGAGAATCGAGGCAATGCCCCGTGCAGTTGGAGTCGCCGTATGTCAGCAGTGCCGAAGCGATCGGGCTGAATTTTTCGAAGACAATTTTTTTATTAGGCCAGCCAGTCTTCATGAAAATGAACACAGAACATGGGATTTTGTTTCTTCTGGAGACCCTTTTGAATGCATTCATAAGACAATATATTATATGGCCTTCGGTTCCGGATGTTTGACTTATACATGAACTTATTCCTGATTGTTTATGTACTGCGCTGCAAATATTGCAATAGTTGAGATTTATTCTTGTTTGTTTCTCTCGTAGTAGTAAGAACGGGCTACTGTGCTATCGTAATAATAGCGGAAATACATCCCAGGCACTCAGTTTTAATTTGTTTGGACATTTTCAAGTGATGGTAGAAAATGCAATATTATAATATTACATAACCGTTCCAAATAATGCAAGAAGTTATGTGCTAATCTAGCTCCTATACTTTTTTCTTTCTCATATTCTTAGGTATTTACTTAATAATATACTTTGTACAGAGAACGTTATGTAATGCTGCGACAAAAAACGGCGATTTCTCGATAGAAAAACTCAAATTGTGGGGCCCTGATAGAGGAAAGTGAATAAATCCTGTTCTAACATGTAGAATTTAACGAATAGTGACTCACTGATACCGATATAATTACAAAATATGTAAAATATAAGCAAAATATGTAATATAATACAAAATATGTAACGAACAAGTTTGACATCGCCATAATTCGCCAAGAACAGAATTTTGAGAAATGAACGTAGAAAGGCAAAAAATATGTAATTACATAAAAATCCAGTCTCTACTTATAAGTAATAACTTTAATTAACTATTTAAGGTAAAAATTAATTGATAATTCGCTGAAATATCGGACTACTATACTATGACTTTTAAAATTACGATAACGATTTTCGGGAGTATCTAATTTCTTTTCCATTTTTTTCTATTTTCTCCCATCAGTCCCATCGTCGGGCTCTTTGTCTTGCGGGCCCAAGGGCTGTGGTCCGGTCTGCTCGTACCAAGCGCCGGCACTGGCTCTGCGATTTCGAAAAACATTCATTAATTTTTTTACATAAAGCCCCTGGGACATTTTCAAAATTTTCTCAAAAATAGTTCCAATTTTTTCCTTTACATTTCTTGTAAGAATAGAGTGAAATGCACTTATAAAGGTGGAATAGGTCCGATTTTCACTGTTAACTCTGAATTTTCGAAGGCTGCTATAATATATAATTTTGAATATTTTCTCCGTTTTCCTACAACTACAAAATTCAAGATAGAGCATTTTCCTACAAGTAAAATATTTTATTTTTTCATAAATTTTTTTGAAAATGTTAGTAGTTTTCGCGCAATATGCGTGAAACATGTGCAATATTAAAAAATAAGAAAAACAAGATTTTCTCAAAAACAGCTGCAAATGTTTTCTTTAAACTTTTGATATGGATAGATTTTAATGTTCTCTAGATGACATAAACTCCTTTCTAGCCTATTCTTTTGTTTTTAACTTGTCTCTCACGTCGGAAATATTTACATTAGCGGCGATTCGTTAACATTTTTTGCATTTATGAGTACACGTGCTTTAAATAATTTATTATAAAGTTTCTCGAAAACTCAAAAGCTTTCTGTGAAAATGTCATTTTCTCAAAAACCACTCCAAATTATTTCTTTAAACTTTTCGTACGGATAATGCTAATTGCACTGTTTAAGATTACATCAAATTAATTTTGTTGTATTCTTTTGTTTTTTTTTTAATTGCACAAATGTTTTTTGAAATATCTCTCATGCCTTTAATATGCACATATTCGGTGATTTGTATACATTATTGCATTTTTTAGTAAAAGTGCTTTAATGACTTCCAATAAAGGTTTTTGAAAACTCAAAACTTTTCTTTACAGAAGAGCTTCATATTTCGCATTTAAAGTAACACTTAATCGCCGTATAGGACTAGTTTTTATTCTTCTATAATATTCTGAAAGTCATAATTCGATTCTACCATTAAGAAACCGAAAAATCCAAAGAAATTCAAAAAAGTATATTTTGGGCGGCGATAGATGACAGTTAGCAAGACGATAAATCAAAACTGAAGAGATAGTCCATTCCAAAGAAATTAGAAAACTATTTCGATTAAGACTGTACCATTCTGTAGCACCACTAGTTTAGTTAATTCAACGAAGTGTAACTCCAGTCGCCTTGAAAGGCACTGCATCTCTTATTCTGAAGATTTTTCGGATCAGATATTGTGACATACCAAAAATGACGGACATTTTATTTATGGAAATCAGGGTCGAAATGTTGTAGATATTGCAAAAGATATTGCAAATTTTACCAGTGAATTGTGAATTGCCAGGTTATGTGATAGAAAATAATATTCGGATATTATTCCGACTTGGAAAAAGTAATCATTTTGACATAGGTGCCCACCTGAGGCGCAAGACGAAGAGTATAGGCAGTGCTTGTGAACTGGTTCGAGGAAGTTTCGACTTGGTCGCTGATCATCATGGACTTCAACAAAAAGGAAGATTGGTTTACTCTACGTGGCGGCATCGAGCGAGGTGCGCACGAAGAGGCAAGAAAGGATAAAATGTTCTATAACGCCAGGAAATAGTTACGAGAATGAGCTCCCAAATTATATTTAATTATAACTCCGTTGCTGACTCAGTCGGCGTTCATTACCGAAATAATCGTGAATACTTACGATTACTTAATTCGCCCCCCCCCATACGGAGAAGCGTGGAATCTGAAATGGAAATTTTAAATATCCTACTGGATTGCACTGACTGCAAATGATAATCAGCTTTCATCAATAGAAAATAACAAATTTATTTATAAGTTTTAGTAACTTATTTTAAAATAAACGAAGTAAACATTCTTTTTGGTCATGACCTTTACTATAGCGCTATAGAATCTGTTATCCATGAGAATCTTGGGCGCTGTCCTGGTAAAGGATGTCACCCCGCAGACTTCAGCAATGGGCCTCGTGCACACTTCTTTCTTGCTACCGACCAAATCCGTATCTTGTCGTTTCTTCTCATAAACCACTATGTACACTGTTTATCCATTGTCTTTCCATTCCCATTCACCTGCTTGAATTGCTACAAGTTCTAATACTCCTTATTGTTCATTACCTAAGCAAAATCTTAAGTGCTGTTAAAATATTAGCATATAAGTTCACCAAGTTATTTTCGGGTTCCTATCATCGGTGACTAATTTCGATTATCTTGTCCGCTTAATAAAATTTATAAGTCCCACTTTTGGCATTCACTATTCACTTCGTATAAAACAATTTCTGAGTTCTACCTTTTGAATACCAACAACGACAATCACTACGTCCGAACTCGCGTAAATTTTCTACGATCAAGTAAACTGCTATAGATCTAGCACTCTGATCCGATCGCTATCGTGTCGAGAGCTCGAATGAATATTTTTGTATCCTTCTACATGTCAACTTTTGTCATGTATTACTCTCTTGTTTAAAACAAAATTATGCGATCTACCTCGCGGCGTTATCTACGTAATTATTTTTTTACCAATAACTCACTTTTTTACATTCCCATTACACTTCCAGTATATTAGAATGGAATTTTCTCATTCGTGTAACCAGGCATCTCTTAAGTTTGTTTATCTTTCTTCGTAGGCGAAACCACGGATGCTACTTATCGTCCGCTTTTGAACTAAGGGGCATTATTTATATGTTGCACTCTGGTACCATGGCAACCAGCGTCTTTTTGCTAATAAGGTGTTATTTTTAATGAAATTCGCTGAATTTCATATTGGTGACAATCTGGTATGACACAGTATGTAGAAACGTTAACTTATGTAGAAAATAATGGTAACGAAAATGGGGCTGGTCCCATTTTCGGCGCTCTCTGTATTTTCGAAAATTGGAAAAAAAATACAAATTGGTAAATTTCTCTTCTCCTTATGTAACATGGGACGGTAAAATATGGTAATAATCCTATTTTCAACGAACTCTGTATTTTCGAAAATTGCTATAAAGTTAACATTTCAAAACTACAAAATTGAAGATCGAGGTTTTTGCTTTAGACAAGTTGGATGTAGAACATCAGCTCATTAAAAAAGAGGTCATTTTTTAAAAGATAGATTTTGTGTTATTTGTGACTGAAATTTAAGCAACTTCTAAAAAATTATTTTCTCAAAAATCACAGGAATTTGTTTCATTACATTTTCTCCACGTAGGTAAAAACGGATGGAGTAAAAAATGGTTCTCATCCCATTTTCAGATAACTCTCCGTATTTTCGAAAATTTCCAACACTCTATGTTGGAAATAATGGGTTGAAATAAGTGCGAATTTAAGCGTCGATCAGATTTCAAACATCGCGGCATATCTGTTGCGTAGTGTGTGTTGACGGTGAGTTAACTCGAAGGACCTGAGTCCTAGTCTCCGTATGGAAAATAATTTTTGCCGGTTGAAAAGCTTTAGCATGTTTATATAATAGTATTTTTTTTATTTTTATCTTTTATAGTACCCGATTGATTATTTTTATTATATTTATTTATTATTGTATATAATAGTAGATTGTAGCGGAGCAGTTAGGAATAATGCGAGATAGTATGTGCTGTTGGAGCACAACTAGATTCAATTTGTAGTGCATTTTTTGGGCTTTATCTTTTGACTGCATGTACTGTTGAATCTGTTCTTCCTAATATGAATTTTACGTGTCATCAAAATTCAATAAGTAAAGAACTTCACAAATATTTCATATTTATCGCCCAAGTTACTAATCCTTTCATCAATATTTAAAGCACATAAATTCTTTTTTGAGGTAAGTGATACGACGTTTGTTTATAATTTACATTGGTACTTAGGGTGAAATTTCATTAAAATTATTATTTACTTTTCTGTCTATAGATTCTTCAATAGCCCGAAAACAGGCTGATAAAATCTCACTCCCCACAAATTCATGCTCGCAGGCTTCAGTCCAATTAGATTTTTTGTCAATGCAGCACAGGTCGGAAACGTTAATGAAGGTAACGGAGGTCACCGATGGCGATGTCGGCAAAGAAGATGGAGATGGGAAGACGACCTCTATGGACAGTGGATAAGGTGGATGCGATGCCACAAGAGAACAGTGAAAGGTGGACCCTGTTAGAGGACGTGATGGCGATAGTAACGACGACGAAACAAATTGACGACAGACGGGTCAGATGGAGGAAAATGTTAGAAATCGTGACAAATATTTGAAAAACCCACAGAACCACATGTTCGGAATTAAACATCGAATCGTTTCGAGCTGAACATGTGCAGGAAGTAGGTCGGTAAATATTCTCATGTTTAATTTTATGCACCAGCTACGATTTTTAGAGTTAGTGTAAGCAAACCTCTTGCACAATGTTCTCATTTCCGCGTTGAACAGAATTTCCTTCGGTTTATGTGAAAATGTTTCTATACTTCTGTAGCTTGTTGAATTCACTCGATCTGTGAATCGTTTCTGTAAACCGGAAAGTTTTGCATTTACAGTAACTCTTAAACGACATTTTCTCAAAAACGGCTCCAAATTTTGCAACGAAAATTTTCATATAGGATTACATTTAGTCTTCTATATCATACTTAATGTCATGTGTCAGTTCTATCATTAAGGTACCGAAAAATGGAGAATATTTCAGTTTGGACGGCATGGCATGGTGCTGGGAGAGGAAAGGGCAAAACCGAAGAGCTAGCCCAAACCAAAGAAATTAGAAACTAACTAGTACGAGAATGTCTGTACCATTCTGTAGCACAGAAGTTGTAGTTAAAAGTTAAAAATGTAGTTAAAATTAGCAAAACATTACTCTTTTTTCGGCGTCTTTCTGCTCCTACAATACTGAATCATTTTTGTTTAAATAAAATCTGTTCTTCAAAATCACGATCGCTAGAATTCTCCTCCAGACAGCGACTGCATTTAACCTAGCTAATGCCAAAAATCCTGCCACCCGTCGGGGCTCGATCCCTAGGTCCTCCCGGTCAGAGGCACTGCCATGACATTAACTGGTACCCTGAGGCACCTCAGCTGGTTTCAGCAATACACTGATACGTGCTTTCCAAGTAATTTCTGTGATGATCAGAATTCAAAGACATTGTCTGTCTGTACTTGGCGCGACAGCCCGCGTACCGACCATGGCCTACCAGCAGCGTCCCGGCCTCGCGGCCATGGGTTAAGGGTGTACGAAGGTTAGCATGAAAACATCCCCAAGTCTTTTTTAGTCTTCTCAACCGGAGAAGTGAGTTTTCTCATTGTCAGACAACATATACTGGGACATTTGTAGGAAAACGCTCACTATAATCTTGTCCGACCGGGAATCAAACCCGGGATCGCGTCATGGAAAGCGAGCACGCTGACCAATGAGCTAAACCGCGAGGGCTCGTGGACATTGGGATCATCAAAATCCCTGGACGGATTGATTGATTGTTAGTGATTCCGAGCGCGTCAACTACTATGGTCATTAGTCTCGTAAGTGTAGTACCTGCTTTTGCTCGGGAGGTAGCGGTGGTCTTCCCCCGCTGGATTGCGAGATCCGGCACCGAACTACCGTCGGCTAACGGGGTTTTCCCCAATTGGGTATCTCCCACCAGTGGGGCACTGCCCCAGCCGGGACAAATTCTAATTCCCCGACCGGTGTGGGGTAGCGTAGTACATGTAAGTGTAAGCGTGGGTAGGGGTGGGGGTGAGGAAAGGACAAGGAAGAGGAAGGATAGAACGCGCGCGGTCCGTGGCCCGTTTGTTAGCATACTGTTCCGGCATTCACCTGGTGTTGATCGGAGGAATCACGGAAAACTACCGATCAGAGCAGTCGGTCGCTAGAATTATCCTCACGGACTCTCCCACCAGCGGGGTACCGCCCGAGCCGGGACAAGCTCTAAGCTCCCAACCGGTCTCCCGGAATATGTGGTAGTGTAGTGCATGTTAGTGTGTGTGTCTAAGGGGAGAGGGTAGGACAAGGAATAGGAAGGGCAGATCGCGCGCGGTCCGAGGCCCGTTTGGTAGGGTACTGCTCCGGCATTCGCCTGGTGTTGATCGGGGAAACCACGGAAAACTACCAATCAGAGCAGCCGGTTGCTAGAATTCTCCTCCAAACAGCGACAGAATTCGCTGAAAAGCTAGTATCGAAAATCCTGCCGCCGTCAGGACTCGAACCTAGGACCTCCCGGTCACAGGCGCTGCAGTGCCATCAGTTGATGCACTGAGTCACCTATCCCGGTGTTGATCGGAGAAACCACGGAAAAGTACCGCTCAGAGCAGCCGGCCGCTAGAATCCTCCTCCCTGGACAGAATCCCTTGGCCGTTTCAATCTTGAAGCGCTTTTCATTCGCGCGCGCGCATCGTGCGGTGCGTGGCGTGTGGTGCGTGGCGACTGTCGCGCCGCGTGTTTGAGTTGGCCAACAACTGGCGCCGCGGAAAGAAAATAGCCTGGCTCGATTTCGGGGTCGCAGGTGGCTCGCGCGCCAGGATGGATGAAGATATCGCGCTCCAGCTGCGGGGCCCAACCGGGCCTACCGGCGCACAGCCGCCGCGTCCCGCCCCGCCTCCTCCGCCCCGCCTCCTCCGCCCCGTTCGCCCCGCACCGCTCCGCTCCGCCCCGCCCCGCCCCGCCCCGCACCGCCCCGCCCCGCCCCGCCCCGCCCCGCCCCGCCCCGCACCGCCCCGCCCCGCCCCGCCCCGCACCGCACCGCCCCGCACCGCACCGCACCGCACCGCACCGCCCCGCCCCGCCCCGCACCGCACCGCACCGCACCGCCCCGCCCCGCCGCCCCGCCCCACTCCGCCCCCTCCGCCCCCTCCGCCCCCACCGCCCTGCGTCGCGGTTCAGATTTCAGCAGCGGCGCAGCCCAGGCAGGGAAAAGAACTGTCGGATAGGCTAATTCTCGCCTGGGCATCTCTGCAACCTAGATGAAGTTCCTCCTTTTTTAATTCTTTTGGAATCGCCGTTGGGTTTGATTCTGATTTCCTCATATACCACGACACGCTTCTTGGATTTGGAGAAGAAATAGATCAACGAAAGAAACAGGCGTAGAACTAAGTGGGCATTAGAGCAGAATTTCCGGGTTCCCTTGCCAAGAATCGAGTAATAATACAGATATCCCAGCTTGTTGCGGGATTTCTTCATAACATGTGTATTTCCATTGCGCATTTCTTCTAACTTCTCGACGTATATTTTTAAATATTCGTTGACTGCCTTGCACTATTATAAATTTCCAATTAAGAGACATTAGAAAAAACTAATTTAAGACATCGTCATACGACATTACGGAACATTTTGATTTAAGGCGAGGATGGTTATAAATCACAGCAACATTTTCAGTTCGCTCGCCACATCATTCACACTTCTTGTGCTGGCACACAAAGAGCATCTCAGTATGCGTTGAACTGATCCAAATAGTTATCGTTACTGCACTTCCATCAGGAAGTATCTGCAATCTTTTGTTAAGTACTCATCACCCTCGGGTTTATTATTTAAAGTATTAAACTTCACCCTTTCCGAAATTTCGTATATACAATTATTTTCCTTCCACAGCAATGTCATAAATGAAGCAAATCATTATGATTCTCCTCTACACTGTACATTAATTAAAGCTTTACTGTACATTAATTAATCAAAGGCATTCCATTGAAGATTATGAATTAATTTAAATACTTCTCGGAATATTGTAACATTTTTAGTTCTTTAATCGGTTTTCAAGGAAATACAATGTGCATTTGAGTTGATATATTTCATTAGGCCTTTGTTACAAACACTTTCGGCATATGAACACAAGTAAGGGAAGTAACAATCTTAAATACATTAGCTTTCACATGAAGTGAAATGCTTTTCAATTTGTAAATCATCAATTTTTAGTGCTTCTCTATGGGGAATTCAGAGAACCCTGATTATTACAAGACATCTACGTTGCATATGCTACAAACTATAAAGTCGTTTCTACTTTCTCGTATACGTATGTATATAACAAGTAATATACGTAATGTAGAGAAAGTTATCTAATGCTGCGGCAAAAACGGCGAGAGAGATCAGCGACAGAGGAACCTTGGTGAAAATGGGTTTTTTGCAATCACTTTTTGGCGCGAGTTTCAAATTTTTAAACCGATAAAATGTTTTAATTTTTTCATTATTGTCCACATTGTTTAAAAATCTTAAAAAATATAAATTTTATAGAACAGAAAAAAATAAAAAATAAAAAGCGTCAAAATTGGTTGACAAAAATACTTTCAAATTCAACTATTTTTCCCGTCTCTGCAATTTTTTTCAGTCTGATTCATGCAATAGAATCTGAGAAAAAATAAAACATGAAGAAACACACTTCCCGTTGTATCTTTGCATCAAATTAATCTAGGAGGTTGATTTTTTGTGAATCTACGGAATTTTTTATTCTCTTCATATGAGCATCGCGATTATCTATTTGGTTTGGAGGCACTTTTCACAGCCTTATTCGGCTATACCTTTTGTCGCTTTCTGTACTCTTCAACGGTCAAAGTTTAACTAAATCAATAAAACCTAAAAACGATACTTTTTCGTGATTTAAGAACTCCCTCGATTCATTGATAAATGGTACAAGCAAACATTAACAAAAACAGGAAGAGTCTCTTAAAATCCTTGTATGCTTTTTGACATGACTTGCATCAGTTCTTCCAACATTTTGTTTTAGAAGCGATATCGGAATCACCCGAGAAAGGAACCCTCAACCTCAAACTTCACGTGCGGATATAACACTTCGAGGCATTATCGCCTAGCGTCCAGGCATAAGAACATAGTATTTTGTAGAGCGTTGCGGCTTTCGTCAATGCTGAACTATTGTTGAAAAAAAAAGGTCGCTGGCCTAAGACAGTATCTCACGACTAAGGTGCTCTAAAAATGGCTCGAATAAAATTTCTTTAAATAGCACCTCTTTTATGAACTAAGATACCTCATGACTAGCCCGCTTCAAAAATAAACCTGCATTTGCAAAAATAACTTTATTGCGCTTTTGCCTTCGCGTTGGTTGATGCACTCAGGTCGTTAGATAGTCAAACACCCATTCCGTTAACTGGTTTATAGTCCAGGACTTGGTGCGGCGGAACTGGTCAGCCTCACCTCCAGGGGAGCGTTGGCACTAAACATTGTCATTAAGTGGGTAGAAACGCCATATGAACGCGCACTTAACCTTGGAATTTCTCATTACAGTTGAGTCTAAGAACTTTTTCAGCGTCTTCACCAACTTTCCCTGCTAATAAGTAGTCGTTCACTTTTCAATGTGCAGTATGTGTTCATTTCCTCGGATTCCACTTATTTCTTAGTTTTCTATTCGCATCCTGTAGTTTTTATTTCAACAGTTAAGTTCTTAAGCATGATAATATATTTAGACTTTTTGGAATGGTGGTTAGCAATCGCATGAATTTTTCTGTGCTTCTCCTTCCAATAAAAACAATAGTTAACTGTGAAGTAGGACTTTCTCATGGTTCATTCCGTAGTTTTCTTTCCGAAATTTGAAAATTTTGGAGCTGGGGTAGTACTGCTGATCCTCTAGTAAGTACTTTCGAGCTGATGGGAAAAATCATATTCCAACGAGATATATTTGCTTGAAAAATTATATGAAGTGTAATGCATCATTATCACACGAAAAGGATAATATTGCTCTAAAATCACGACTCATCATACCACCAATCATATATTTTACGTCTAAGGTCTCGGGTACTCTTCCTACAATGACTTTTCCTTCTCTCTTTGTTCTTCCTCTTCCCCGTGGTTTACAGATAACAATGTTATGTAGAGATTGTATCATTATAGAACACAAGATGTATTCTTCATTATTAATTTTAAGGAAGCAATGAATATGGAATTTGAGGAAAATTTTATTCAAATGTCATGAATCGCACATGCTATGGATCACAAGGTCATATAAAAATCAGTGTAGTCAAAGTGAACTTTTTTAAAACAAACTTTACTAGATTTCACTCTGGCCATTTTGTCACATTTAAAGTTCATAAATAATGCGAGTATTGTAAAGTTAAATATCGATTACATCTGAAAATTGCATTGCAATTTTATTTGAATGAATTATTAGATGTAATTGAAAATCGATCTAAAGTGTCTTTTTTTCTTTTCCAAAGACGATAAATATTGGTGTTTTGCAGGTAATAAAAACACATTACCTCTACATGCAAATGTCGAAACAAAGAAAACTGAATATAAACACTGCAAAGTTTCTGGGATAAAAATGAGAAAATCATGGAATGTGGCAAGGATTTGTGAGAAAGTTCGTATGTTTTTTTTAAGGTCCCAACTATTTGTTTGTATCAATAACATTTTAACCGTGACTTGGGAAGCCAGAAAACGGTACCAGAAAAACCGGTTATTTTGTCCCAATTGGGGTAATTTTGTCAAAAATCTAGTAGCGATGAATTATAACTACAATAAAGGTAATTTTGGTGGAGGGGCCTGGTGTGATCGTTAGCTCTAAGTGATCCTGCAGCTATCAGTTCGTCAGACGCATGCTTAGATTATTTTGGAGACAAAATAATACCGCAGCGCCAAGTTAACTGGTTTGTTTATATATATATATATATATATATATATATATATATATATATATATATATATATATATATATATATATATATATCCATCCTTACTGGAGAAAAATCGAAACAAGAGGTGCTACAGAATGGCCCAGGCTTTCTCGTCCCAAATTTTTCTAATTTCCTTGGTATTGTCTGGCTTTAAGATCGTGCTCCATTATGTGGCCAGCTGCCATCTATCGTCGCCCAAAGTACATTCTTTTGACAATTTCTCTACTTTCTGCTTTCCTAATAATACAACTGAATCATTACTTCAAAATTATTAAAGAAGATTAAAAATTCATTCTAAATAGACGTTTTCATTGAACAATTTGTAGTCGTTTTTACGGAAATGGTGATTAAGCATTACTGTAAATGTGAAATTTTAGCTCTTTTTCACAGGAATCTATTGAGTTTTCGAAAAACTTAATTTGATGTCCTTTCAAGCACATCCACTTACAAATGTAATAATGCATACAAATCGATGGAAATGTCCATATTAACGGCGTGAGAGGTATTTCAAGAAAATTACATTTGTGTAATATTTGAAAAAACAAAATAATACACCAAAATGAACTTTACGTCATAATAGTGCAATTAAAACTATATATTGGAAAAATTTGAAGAAACAATTTGGAGCTATTTTTGAGAAAATGGCGTTTGAGTGTTTCTGAAAATGCGGGATTTTGTGCTCATAAATATAATAATATAAAGAAATGGCCTTTAATGTAAATTTTACAGACGTGAGAGACAAATCAATAAAATTTCATTTTTGAAATTTTTGAAAAAACAAAATAATACAGCAATATGGCGTTTATGTCACGGCATAGGGTTCGTTTGGTATTAATCTTACCAAAAATGTTAAGAAAAAATTGGAGCCGTTTTTAAGAAAATCTTGTTTTTGTTATTGTTTAAAAGTGCAAATATTGCACGCACAATTGCACGAAAACTATTAAAATTTCCGAACAAATCTACATGACCTAACTGAAAGAACTAATTTTGCACAACAAATTTAATTTGAAGGAAAAATCCATGTCTTCAATTTTGTAGTTGTAGGAAGACGCCGGAAAAAATTAAAACTTTTGCAATTTTCGAAAATTCAGAGTTAAACGTGAAATTCTGACCTATGCCACCTTTATAAGTGTATTTTGCTCTTATTTTACAAGAAATTTAAAGAAATAATTTATAGCCGTTTTTGAGAAATTTTGAATATTAATAAATATGAATGAATGAATATTTCAAAAAATGTTTTTCAAAAGTTCAAAGCTTAAACTAGAGCCAGATCGACATAGGATTCTTCAATTTCGAAAAGATCTTACTTGTAGTTTAGGCGCTTGTATCGTTTGCAGACGGCCTGACGGACAGACGGCCTGACAGACAGACGGACCAACGGACGGACGGACCGACGGACGGACGGACGTGCGTTTTATTTCCAATTGTTTTTTCAGCATCAAGGTCCCACAAAACGGATTCTGGCTACACCATGTGTTAGAGAATTTTTTCTCTTAATTTAGCAACTTGTTTTATGTAGTTTTTCGCCACCAGAACCCGGCAATGAAATTTTTCCGCCGAAAAATTCGCGTTTTTTTCCGCAGCATTACAGAACTTTCTCTATACTACGTATATTAATCCCTATATACGTATATACGTTCGTGTACAAGAAAGTAAAAAGGTACCCTATTCTTCAAATGAGTTTGAACGGCAATATAAAGGCAAAACGCTATAATTCTCTCTCACTCTACAAAATGTATTTAGAATAATTAAGGATCAAGGCTCAATGAGATATCAACTACAAAAGTTTCGAAGTTATATAATATTTTACATTAATAATTCAGACTTGTTTCTGGAGTTTTATCCCATCATCACGGGCACTATAGAGATCAAAATAATTCACTAATCAAATATAGTTATCATATACAATAAAAAATTAAGTACACTCGCCCAAAGAAAATAATTAATATGGAATTCTATCTTCGTAACTGTGCAGGCAACCTTGGACAATCTTCGATCCTGTGAGGGGCGCGTTGCACAACCGCGAACACAACATTAGTGTCTATGTGATTGCCGCAAAATCCACAGGGGTCAGAAGGATGGTACCCCCTTTGTTTACGTATGAGGCGGAAATACTGACATATCTCGTTGCCGGTGGATATATCTTTGACCCTGGTGAATAAGCTGATAAGTCAAAAAAAATTAATTTTACAGGGAAGCAAAAAAAACTTTAAACTAATGCTATAAATAAGGGATTAATGATATTCAAACAAAACCTACACAAAAATAGTTTTCTTTGAATATCACCTTCGTTTGCATATCATTAATCCCTAATTTAATTCATTTAAACGCTGGTTTTTGCTCTCCTGTAAAATTAAGTGTTCATGACTCATCAGCTTATTCACCAGGTTCAAAGATATTTCGGCAGCACGTAGGCCGTGACAAAAACATTTTGGATCGGGCATTTCCGATCGAGTTTGGTGTCAATAGAACACTGAATATTTAGTACTTTAGCAACTATTAAACTTACATTTATCGATCACTTTTCAAAATTGTTATTTTGAAATGGTCAACAAAATGTTTAAGAACGGGCAGACGGTCGGAAGACAGGCGGGCGGACACACAGGCAGGCAGATGGACAGAGATGGGCGGACACGCAAAGGAGAGATGCTTTTATCTCTCCAGACATACAAACGGACAGGCGCAAATGGACGTTTTGAAAAAAATGTGTACCTTACGTACGAGATCGGAAAAAGGACAAATGAATGATATAATTGTATGATTAAATTTGAAGAAAAATATGATCCTTGCGCAATACAATTATACTTTGTTGAATTAAACGAAAACAATTATATAAGGAGTTGCGGTGGCTCCCAGGCCTGAAGGAGCCAGATTCGAATCCCGAAATGGTTTTATATTTAGTCTGCGATTTTCATTCTGGGCGGCTCTGAGCTGCATTTCCAATTGAGTACCACGACCTCTCCTCAGGGGTACAGGCGGCCAAAGCGTTGTGCGTATATGGAATTATATAGCGCTCCTTGCGTATATATAGGGGCTAGGGTACATAAATAGAAATAGAAGAAACACATATATGGAACTATCTGAAATTTAATAAAATTGGATACATACTCAAGTATCATTTATTAAACACCCTGATGCAAGGTGAAATTACCTCTCCCTCATCTTTTGTAGTTCTGTGAGTGTCTGACCAGGGGAAGTTGAAAAGACGAAAAAGAACAGTGGAGAAGCTAGTCATTAAAGAATTTTAATAACGATTTTGAAATTATTAGGGCCAAAAGAGTGGTTTTGTTGGTTTAAATGTTTAGAAAATGTAGAAATGTCTAATTTCGGCCTCCATATTATATATTTAGAATATTACAAGACGGTTGAGAAGAGACATCGGACGTTTAAGTGCATTAATAAATTGCTCAACATTATAAAAATCAATATTCGTTATCATTCGCCAACGGCAATTTTGGCACGATGAATGAATGGAGATGAATCAACGTGGCATTTTTTTAAATCCTTGACAAGATATGATCGAAATTTTCATGACATACATTTCATTGGCCCGAGCAGCTCCAAAAGTAGCACAACATACAACCGGTTGTCTGATAACAATTGTTTAATATCTAAGACTATAGAAAGTTCTAATCCGTTAGACGTAATCCGTAGAGCTAATCAAAATTGACACGACTGCCGTCATCTTCGCCATATTTCTTCAATATTGCAATTTTATTAACCCTTAAGCAATTTTTGAATTTTCCAATTGTCGAAAATTTAGAGATTTCAATGAAAAACGAACCTGTTCCAATTTTTATGCGTTCTTTTCTCAGACCGAAGAAAAAATTTAATCCAAAAATTTGGAGCCATCTGTGACAAAGTTTTGAAACTGTTGGGAAGTTTCATGTAAAGAATTCCCAAAATAAAATTATAGTGTCATTCAAATTGAAAGAGCCATGACATCAGCAAGATAGATTAAAGAATATAATTTTCGCTGAATACGTTCGCGTCAACGATTTAGCCACTAGCGTTGTTCAAGGCATAGGAAAACAGTCAATGTTTAGGTATCAAAGACTCAAAAAACAATTATAACTACACAAAGTATTAGAGGATAATTTCCTTCGTATTTAAAGGAGCAAGAATTAAACTATTTTCTAGTATTCCAAATGCGAGTTTTTCTGTCGAAAAATTTGCGTTTTTCGCCACAGCTTTATATAACTTTATTCTACGAAGTTGCATGCGATAAAGTACAAATGCTTCCTCAATTCAAACATTTCTCTTAAAGTTCTTCCGAACTGTACGCGATAATAAATAAGTACTCCCCCTCTAAAACAAACTTCCAGACACAATTCCCAGCAATCTGTAAAAGAGGCGAGGCAGGCGAACTTGAGCGGGGCAGAAGCAGAAAAGAGACGAAAGCAGGGCAAGCAGGGCAGCAGGGCAAGCAGGGCGAAGCAGGGCAGGCAGGGGGCGAGGCCCAGGGGGCAGGCGGGGCAGGCAGGAGCGAGGCAGGGCGAGGCGAGGCAGGGCAGGGGCGAGGCAGGGCAGGCAAAGAACGAGGCAGGGCAGGCAGGGCGAGGCGGGAGCGAGGCAGGGCAGGCAGGGCGAGGCAGGGCCGAGGCAGGGCGAGGCGGGCGAGGCAGGGCGAGGCAGGGCGAGGCCAGGGCCGAGGCAGAGGAGCGAGGCAGGGCGAGGCAGGGCAGGCAGGGCAGGCAGGGCAGGCAGGGCCGAGGCAGGGCGAGACAGGCAGGCAGGGGGCAGGCAGGGCAGGCAGGGCAAGGCAGGGCGAGGCAGGGCAGGCGGGAGCAGGCAGGGCGAGGCAGAGGCAGGCAAGGGCGAGCGAGGCCAGGGCAGGCAGGGCGAGCCAGGGCGAGGCAGGGCGAGGCAGAGGCGGGGGCGAGGCAGGGCAGGCAGGGCGAGGCAAAGGGCGAGAACGGGGCAGGCGGGAGCGAGGCAGGGCGAGGCGGGAGCGAGGCTGGGGGCGAGGCGAGGCAGGGCAGGCAAGGGCGAGGCAGGGCAGAGGCGGGGCGAAACGGGAGCGAGGAAAACGGGGCAGGCAGGGCGGAGGCGGGGAGCGAGGCGGGGCGAGGCAGGGCGAGGCGGGGGCGAGGCAGGGCGAGGCGGGGGCAGAGGCAGGGCAGGCAGGGAGCGAGGCAGGGCAGAGGCAGGGCAAGGCAGGGCAGGCAAGGGCGAGCGAAGGCAGGGCAAAGGCAAGGGCGAGGCGGGAGCGAGGCAGGGCGGAGCAGGGCGAGGAGCAGGGCGAGGCAGAGGGCGAGGCAAGGGCGAGCCCGGGAGCGAAGGCAAGGGCGAAGACAGGGAGCGAGGCAGGGCGAGGCAGGGCAGGCCAGAGGCAGGCGGGGCGAGGCGGGCAGGGCAGGCAGGGCGAGGCGAGGCCCGGGGCAGGGCAGCGAGGCAGGGGGCGAGCGGAGGGCAGACGGGCAAGCGAGCAGCAGGGCGAAGCAGGGCGAAGCAGGGCAGGCAGAGGCAGGGCAGGCAGGGGGCGAGGCAGGGCAGAGGCAGGGCAGGCAGGGCAGGGCAGGCAGGGCGAGGCAGGGCGAAGGCAGGGCGAGGCAGGGCGAGGCAAGGGCAGGCAAGGGCGAAGGCAAAAGGGCAGGCGGCAGGAGGCAGGGCAGAGGTGCAGGGCAGGCAGGGCAGGCAGGCAGGGCAGGCAGGGCGAGGCCCAGGGCGAGCAGGGCAGGCAGCGGGAACGAGGCAGGGCGAGGCAGAGGGCGAGGCAGGGGCAGGCAGGGCGAGGCAAAGGGCGAGGCAGGGCAGGCAGAACGAGAGCAGGAGCGAAGGCAGGGCGAGGCAAGGGCGAGGCAAGGGCAAGGCAGAAGGGCGAAGGCCAGGGCAAGAGGCAGGGCGAGGCAGGGCGAGGCAGGGCGAGGCGGGACGAGGCAGGGTGCGAGGCGGGGCGAGGCGGGGCGAGGCGGGGCGAGGCGAGGCGGGGCGAGGCGGGGCGAGGCGGGGCGAGGCGGGGCGAGGCGGGGCGAGGCGAGGCGGGGCGAGGTGGGGCGGGGCGAGGCGGGGCGAAGCGGGGCGAGGCAAGGCGGGGGCGAGTCGCGGGACGACGCAGAGGTGCGCGTGCAAGTCTTTCGCAGAAAGGCGTCCGCGTCCAGGTGGGAGTTTCCCCAGCAGCCGCGGCGCGCGCCGGGGCAGTCCGCGTGGCGTCGGGCGCGCCTGCCTGGCGGTTTTCCTGTGACGCGCGCGCACGCGAGCGCGCTCGCGAGCGCCGCAAACCCGGACTTGCCCTCGACCGAGATTAAGACCTCGCTCGCGCGCGCCTTTGTTGACTCTGCCTCGTCTTGTCCCCGAAGCGTTACGTCTCTTCCGGCCAGGGAGCCCCTCGTGGCTCATATCCGTCTCTTGTTTATCAACACGCCACAAACTTCACTGTTTATTTTTTCATACGTAAGAGTTTGTTTAGTGGATTGTAGTAAAACATTTGAAATTATTTGCCACGTTTAATTTGTCAGGCTGCAATGAGGTAGTTCGGAACATTTCAGGTCGTTGAAGAACAATTTATTTTCGTTTGATTAATTTATTAACATAATGAAAAATTGGATTCTTGGCTGTCCGGGATGAGTCGCATCTCAGTCGATGGAGCTGACATTTCAGCCATTTTGATGTGGCCTTCTTCAGAGCTATACTGCTTGCTACGAACCCATAATGAAAAATGTTCACATAATTTATTTTTATCGAGGTTCTTAAAAAACAACGTTTCGACAATTTCTGTGTATTGTCATCATCAGGTACTGAAATTTACGACATACATACTTTACCGGTCTCTACTGATAACATAGTTAAAATTCGTTTATACTTCGCCATATAAATTAAAGTGCAATATAAGAGTTGAAACATAGTTTCCAAAAATTTGGCATTTAATTTGTGTGATTCCGTTTTAAACGGTGAATGTGGAAACATATATGAGAGTCCTCCAAGTGACTCATGAATAGAATGTTAGCTTTCTGTGAGACGGACACCGGGCCCGGTTCGATTGCCAGTCGGGCCAAAAATAAAGCTGTAGCTTTCTAATACAAATCGCTTCAATTTATAAAGCTATGTGGCCATAAAATTGCTCAGAAAGGCCAAATACGCTAGGTACTGTGATGGGAATCAGTGGCATAGCTAGAGGGGGGCAGGGGGGCGGTGTGCCCTGGTGACAGCATTTTAGGGGTGACACCAATTATAAAATGTCATACTTTGAATTATTTAATTTTAATGATTTATTTAAAAATTATATAGATATACATATTAATTTAATAGTTATACAATTAAATCATATATCCTAACAAAGCAAGAAAAATAATGTAAAGTAAAATGCGAAACTATGAGCAGTGAGCCCCAATTCTTCAGTGGTCCAAGAGTCTCGATTTCGGAGATTACTTTATCTTGTAGTTGATCTTGATAAGATAATTCACAAAATTATCTTTAATGTCGTGCAAATATACTTGTATTTTTATTAAATAATTATAAAATATTCAGATATATATTTTTATATTTATTGATTGATTGATTTTTTCGTGTTTCCGTGCGCGTCAACTGCTTTGGTCATTATTCCCGTTAGTGTAGTGCATGTTTTTTCTCGGGAGGTGGCGGTGATCTTCCTCCGCTGGATGGCGAGATCCGGCGTCGACCTACCGTCGGTTAGCGGGGTTTCCCCCTAATCCCCCGTTCCCCCCGGTGGCTGGCATATTATAAGTTTTTGATTTCTGGGTGCGCATATCAGACGCATGTTCTGCTAGCGCCAATCCAACGAAATTAACCGAAATCCAACGAAATTAAAAATTAAATTAATTAAAGATTAGATGCACCAGTGCGATTACATCGCACGAACTGAAAAGCTATAGAAAACTTAAAGCAGAAAATATTACGAAACGGAAAATACAACCCCAAAAGTTTGTTTCATTTCGTTAAGTGCTTCTCCAAGAAAAGAAAGTAATCTCATCATTTAAGCAATCACTTAAACCTTTTTTCTAAAGGTTTATTTACATATTATCACTGACCATAAGATGACATTTATTATTTACTGGTTGAGACCCATTCATTAAATGAGCAATGATAGATATCTCACACACCTGTCTTACAATTTTAGATATTCACTATTCTTAAATATACAAAATAATGTCATAAATCCACTCTTAACTTGAAACCACTTTGACTAGATTTTTCTTCCTGTGGTTATGAAGTTGTAAGAAAATTGAAATGCATGTACACAAATAAAATATTAAGAATAAAGCACTAAATTGTCTATGCACTGGACAGATAATTTCATGAAATTTGATACCATGACCAGTTTGAAGGTAAGCAACATTCATTTTTTCTGATGGTAATATAAGAATAGTCCACTGATGAAACTATAACACTAATGATCTGACGGATTTCATATAATGTCGAGGAAGGAAATAGCAAATACATTGTTTGCAAAGACATTCCAGTTTTATCACTTGAAAAATATCATCCATCACAGTTGGTAAATTATAAAGTAAGTCATATTTATTCTCACAGAACTCTCGATTACATTAGGAACAATTTGGTTCAGGTGTTACTCAAAATTTCTCTATTTTTTAAAAGAAAATTTTAACTAATTTCGTTCATATTTTATAGTTTCCAAAATTATGTTATTTCTTTCTTCCTTCTATGAGTGGTTGTAACTATATTATTATTCCATAATGAAACATCGTGAGAGTTGGCTTTTAATCTTATTTTTTTATGATGTATGATTTGTTCAAAATCATATTTCTTGAAATGTTTTCACAAAATTTTGTGTATGTTAGGGTGGATTAAGATATTTTTATTTATACAATGATAAAACACGAAATTCGAGATAGGCATTTCAAGACCTGTACACTAAGATTTACTGTAGCGAAATATGAGTGCAATTCTCTACAACTAATAATAATCTAGTTTTTTTTTATTTTATAAAGAGTAGTTTCTATAAAAATATTTTTGATGAAGATGCAAAAAAGTAAAATCTTTTCTGCTGCATAACTGTTTCTATACAATTAGAGACTACACTGATCGTCAAAAAGAAAAATAATTAACAAAACAGTATAATGAATAATACCAGTATAATGAATTAGTTTATATTTATATTGTATATTTTTTTTAAAAGTCTTAATAAGCCTGGAACAAGTAATGTACTTCAGCTTCCGGGTCAATGTCCCCCCTCTCGATTGGGTTTTTGTTCAGTTTCTCTGATCCATTGAGCAAATACTGAGATGACCCCTTGATTTTCTTCTGGACGTAAATGTAGCTTCACTATGCACACGTTTTGTTGAGCTCTCTTTCTGCTTGTAGTGGTAGTAGAGCTTAGGGTGAGTTTCTATTTTGTTAGCAATACAGAAAAATCCAATCAGCAGTTCGTTTACCGTTACAAATAAGTTTTCTATAACTCGGAAACGAAAATATCTAGTTTTTAAAATGTTAATCTCTCGCTTTTTTAATATTATTATTATTATTATTATTATTATTATTATTATTATTATTATTATTTCATCTTTCAACTATTGATAATTAAAATGTTCAGAAAAAATTCTGAAGCTCAAGGAAATGTGCGCAGATTATTTTCTTCCCCATACGTCACATATAGAGTTTTACTGTTTTTGACTAAATAAACATCTAACTCATTTGACACTTACTTCATAGAGTTCACAGACATTACATAGATACAGGAAATCATATTTTATTTCATTAGTATTGACAACAATGGAGCAATTGACAAAATTCAAAAGTAATGGCGAAAACCATTCTAATGAGACCAAGTTTTTCTTGATTTTTATTACATGTTAACTAAATAGTGGTGAGTTCATTAGTGGTTTAGAAGAATTTTACGTATGTATGAAGCAGTTCAGTTTTGCAAAAATTAAAACATTTTAAAGAAAGACGAACGAAGTAATCAAGTTTCGTTAAAACAAAGATTTTGAAATAGATAACTTGCTTTTGATTTTGTAGCAGTCTCGCTTTTTTTTTATTTTGATCCAAAAGTGAAGATGTTGACTTCTGACAAGTAGCCATAGGGAAGCCATTGAAGGAAGTAATTGTTTAATCATATTCAAATGGGGAACACACCAAAGGAAGTACACGTAGCAAATTAAATTATAAATAAATTTCATAATATATTCTTATTTGATGTTACCGAGAGTGCACACAAAAATATTGTTATTGATGTAGAATAAAAACTAGGTAGGCAATATTTTTTTTCAGCAAAGAAACATAACAACAATGGAAGCTTCACCTCTATCTTAGTGCGAACACGATCCAGGATCAGGTACAATATGTAGTGGGCTCATCTATTTTTTATCTAATTTTTTCTATTTTTTTCTAATTTTTTCTAATTTTTGTTGGTACATTTGTTTGAAACCGTTCTCCGCGAGCCGAGTAGGAGGGCCAAAAAAATTGCCGATCTTATGAAAATAATATTGATATTAAATTATTATTTTCCTTTCTGCGACGTTTCGGAAATAATTATTTCCATCTTCAGGTTGAAGTTAAATTGTCACATGCTATTTGTGTATTACATATTTTGGTAAATTGCAAACACATTTTATTATTTTGATGTAAATCTGCTGTCCAAATTACTCAATTTTTCTACCTATAAAATAAAAACCAAACAGTCTGTCGAACACAGATATTTATATATTAGAGTTGTGTATTAAATGATCAGAAACTGGCAGTTTTGTGCCAAAATAGTGCAAAAATCGTAAGATTTGCCGCTTTAACTTACGTGAGCTAGAAAATGGTTAAGACGTTAGGTCGGCAAATGCAAGGGTTAAATGCAGAAAGTATTTCACTGGGGGAGGGAGGGGAAGGGGATTAAAATCAGTTCAGTTCATCAAAATCATAAATATCTTTGAAGTCATTTTTAATTGTTAGCTTGAAATAAAAAATGTACGATTACATTCGTAATGAAAATACTGGATGTGATAAGAGCTATGAAAATTATTTTGAATAAACTGAGTGAAATAAAAAAAAATTCGCTTTGTGGCGTAGCATGGCTCCGTCACTGACGCGCACGCGCACTCGCACTCGCACACGCACACGCACACGCACACGCACACGCACACACGCACACACGCACACGCACACGCACACGCACACACACACGTACACACACACACACGTACACACACACACGCACACACACACGCACGCACACACACACGCACACACACACACGCACACACACAAACACACGCACACACACACACGCACACACACACACGCACACACACACACACGCACACACACACACGCACACACACACACACGCACACACGCACACACACACGCACACACACACGCACACACACGCACACACACGCACACACACACACGCACACACGTTCATGAGACTTACACTGGGACAGAAATAATTTACCATTTTGTGAGATGAGCTGAACTGTCCACGGCTTCAAAAGAGAGTATTATGATTTGTACATATAAACTTGGGAGTTTTCTCCCGTTATATTACAATAATTTGAACATATGTTGCAGGACATAATTTATGTCAATTTTAATCTGGTGAGATATTGTTTCATCGCGTTTATTATTGAAATTAAGATTAACTATTATCTGGAAACATTTTGGGATATCGAAGATAACTCTAGAACTTTTATAGCAATAGAAGTTCTGCCATTTCACAAATACTTTGGAAGGAACAAATTCTCACATTTTCAGTGGTTCCTGTGGAGTCAATGATGAAACCAGAAGAAACGAATATCATATCCGATGTACACAACTGACGTCAGCAACGTACCACTTTCCTGTACACTTCTACGCAAAACCTTTACATTTTTGAGTTCATTTTCCTGAAACACGCGGATTCGCTTGATAACAAGCGGAGGTACGATATCATGCTGTACGCACTTGTGTCTGCTTTGTGGTATTCCGGTCAAGAACGGGGACATGAATAGGGAAAATGCATGTTCGTGCTCTTTCATATTCCAGCCTGGTGTAGCTTTTCAGGTCAAAAGGTGCTCCGTGACTTACAGCCTTAATTGCACATACACACGAAGCGGAAACTATTACGCAACAATTAAACTCATATTATACAACACTCGTTCTCAATTAAATACCGGCTTAAGAGTCTCAAAGCATCAATTGATGTCACTGTAGTGGCTCTGAGCGAAAAGTCCTACGGCTCGAGTTCCGAAGATAGCAGGATCTTCGACACTAGCTTGAGAGCTAGGTAGAATTCTAGTGGCCGTTAGCTCTGATCGGTAGTTTTCTGTGGTTTCTCCGATGAACACCAGGCGAAATGTTTTTAAACAAGATTGTTTTAAGGCAAACTTTAGAAATGAATTGCAGTCTGTGGCCCAGGGTCTCCTAATAAGTTCTGTTTTTGTGGTAATTGTATACATTATTACCTTCATTTATATATTGTTAAGAAATATAAAAAAAATTCGAATTACTAATTCCATGACGAAACCCATAATCCAAATTAAGTAATTTAAGAAATATAACAAAGATTAAAATGCGTTGCCCTAGGTCAAAGAAATTAAAGAATATTATACCTCTTAACCCCGTCAATCCACAGTAACCCATCTGATCCACAGACTGACGACAAACACCTTGTTTACTTATCTCTTCCGCAAACGGCTGCAACATTGAATGTTAGAACAAGTGCAAAACCAACATCTGTTGTATGTTTCATTAGTCGTATCTGGTTATTGTCAGAAATAGTTGCCTGTCATAATGAGGAAAGATTTTTTATTTGGTCAGGGGCATCCAGAGAGAAATGGAGATGTGTCGCCGAACATTGCAGGGGTGACGTGCTGAAGAGAAAAAGTCTCCTTCGAATTCTTCGGCTTAAAGTTTTCGCCATATTAAGGAACTTTTTGAGCGTGTCTTTGGATATCGGAACAAAGATAGTACCCGCCCTTACCGTTAACGTATTCCAGATATACTTCGCTTCAGACGTGTCAATAGGAATGTGCCAATAGGAAAGTGTCTTGCACAGTTTACGTGTTAATGGGAATATGAGTAAATGGAGAACGTGGAGAAAACGAGAATAAATTGTTATGAGAATATTTGAGATCATCTACAACTCAATGCGATCGTACGGGAATTCTCTTCCATGAGAACGTTAAGTACTCATACACGTACCTGTATCAACTAAATTATACCATCGAGTATATTTAAAGCATAGAAAACGAAAATAATGTTTGAGGAACTATTATCAATTCCTTATCATCTGTTGAGCGCATCATCTGTTGAACAGAAATCAATTACTTTTACACATCGAAATATATTCACTTTACACGGATGGAAAATAAGTGAAAATATGAGTACTAGGTTGTATAAAAAATCAATGTCTTAGCGAAAAAAAGTTAGTTTTCGATGCAAGAACATCGGCACTAATAAAATTGTTTTTTAAAATGGGTTTAGGAGTGCCACAAACCCCACAACATCCCATTTTTGGCCTTTCCGCCACTTTTTAGAAAATAACGAATGAATATTTTTTAATTGTAATTTTATCTATGAATTTCTGGCTGAGGTAGAATTTGTCGTCAAAATTCCTTGACAAAAACTACCTTCAAATTGAAATATGTTTCCCTGTGTCTGAAATTTTTTCAGCCTGATACACAGAATAGATGTTGAGAAAAAAATAAAACATGCAAAACACGTTTCTCGTTATATCTCTGCAACACATTGCTCTAGGAGGCTGATTTTTTGTTAATCTACGTCATTTTGTATTCTCTTTCTTATGAGCATCGCGATTATCGATTTGGTTTGGGGGCACCTTTCACCGCCTTATTCAGCTATACCCTTTTTAATGGTTTATACAGTGTTATAGATATGTTCTTGAAACAATTTACAACACTTCCTTAAAAATCATTTGATGTAATTATACAATCTTCCTTGACAGTTTTTGGCTTTCCTTGATAGTCACACAAATATTACAAAAGCTTTTTACCCTCAAGAAAGCTACGGAAAGTTGTCCATGAGAAAATACTGGATTGGGCAAGAACAACCCTACTCTTTGGAATATTATTTAACTTTATTACCGAAGTAAGAGAACTGAGAGGTACACCTGTGAAATTTAATCGCCTAGAATATCAAGTAATTAGTTGAATACAGTTGTAGATTCTGCACGTCTCTGAACACATTGGGGTATTATCGAGAAGCGCCGGACCAGCAAAATGTAATAGAATGCCATAGAACTTCTCTTCCTATAGACTACGGTGTGAGGAATGTTTCTTTGAGGCCTTTAGCATCAATGCTTCAAGTTTTAAGGCCATACGTTTCTTCTTTTAGGAGTTATTTTGACAATGCTGTGGAGTGATGCGAATTGCATTTATTATGAGTAATTAGGTGCGTTTTTTAACCAAATCCTTCATATTTTTAAAGTCAAAGTGCAAATCGTCACGTCTCCGTGAAATTCTCTTTTTTCAGAGATCTCATTTATGAAGAGGTGTGATACCTGCAAAAGGTATCTATTCTACTGAAATAATATAGGACACGATTCTCTCGCGCGATTTTTATTTCATATTACTGGTTTGTAAACAATCAGGATGCCAACGTCATGGAAGAAAATTATGGTGCCTTGGACTGAAAATAACCATAGGGTACTGGGATTTAATCAACACTACTTTTAAAAAACTACTATAATACAAAAAGATCGAACTCTCCGTCCCCTTCTTTCTTTCATTCTTTCTTTTCTTTAATTCTTCTCCTTTCATTTCTTAAGAAGTTTTTAAATTAAGTAACTCTGTTAATTCTAATTTTTATATTTATATTAAAATTATTTATATTATAAAGATCTAACTCTTCGCCCCCTTCTTTCTTTCAATCTTTTCTTTTCTTTAATTCTTCTCCTTTCATTTCTTAAGATTTTTTAAAAAACATTATGTAACTCTGTTAATTCTAATTTTATATTTTTCTTGTATCAGAAAACTGATGATGATGGCTTAGCCATCGAAAGCTGCTCTTATTGAAATAAATAATATTGTTGACAATGACAACTCCTTCAATCATTTCGATTTAATCAACACCACCTACGTAGATCTATTTAGGTCGTATTGGTTTAATTCTCCATCCACCCGCTAAGATTACAGCGCTGAAATACTTAAAAGCACGTTTTTGGAGATTTGTTTGAAGCTTTTGGCCGGATCCGAAAACAAACTATCAGTTCTCGATCAGGAGACCGAGACGCGTCGAATGTCACATTGTACGTCTCGATTGGTGCACGGAACGTGGTCAAGCCGTGGGTGATGGGACCGCACATCCGAACATCCGCACACTCGGGCATTACTCACTTTGAACATACTTGTTCAATGCAGCCAAACGCCCTTCGATCAACTTAGTTAGAAGGACTGGGTAAGTGTTTCTCAGGGACGAGTCGATGAAGAAAATCCTGTCATGGAGAATTTGTCAGTGTCTGATCGCTGTAAACCAACAAAGAACTCTGCAACTTCCAAACATACATATCAAGGTAAAATACATACCAAACCAGACTTAGACAGACACACATATCAAACGGGTTTGGATGTTACTAGACTTTAATGTACACTATATGGCATTTGGAATCCCTCGAGCTATTTTATCGTCTTTGTTTCGGTGCACGCAGCACTGCTCGTTCAATCGCGACTTCCGACTCCCCCCCCCCGCACGCCGACGGGGCCCGCGCTGCTGAAGGGGGCACCCTCAACGCATTCTGCAAAGCCATCCTTCTTTTTTTCAGATTTCTTCTGCATTTCAAAACGTCAGCTAATGAGATTTATTAATATTTCCGTACGCAAGCATCTTTTCATGGATGTCTTTCTGAGTGAACGGACCGTTCTATGACTTGACATTGGAGGAACGGGGCATGACGGCTAGCGCGTGCGCCTTCATCGCTGCGGTCGGGTTGGATCGCCTGAGGCGCGTGGGCTTCCCAAGCACCTAACTCACGCTTCTCCTCTCATACTTCCCGACCCTCTCGTATTATCATTTCTGCGTCCTAATACACCTCATTATCAATACCGCTACCATGCTCTCATTAGATTATCACTCATGGCCCTCAATGTTGAAAGATCGCCAAAATAAATAAATAAACAAATAAATAAATAAACAAATAAACAAATAAACAAATAAACAAATAAACAAATAAACAAATAAACAAATAAACAAATAAACAAATAAACAAATAAACAAATAAACAAATAAACAAATAAACAAATAAACAAATAAACAAATAAACAAATAAACAAAAAAACAAATAAACAAATAAACAAATAAACAAATAAACAAATAAACAAATAAACAAATAAACAAATAAACAAATAAACAAATAAACAAATAAACAAATAAACAAATAAACAAATAAACAAATAAACAAATAAACAAATAAACAAATAAACAAATAAACAAATAAACAACTAAACAAATAAACAAATAAACAAATAAACAAATAAACAAATAAACAAATAAACAAATAAACAAATAAACAAATAAACAAATAAACAAATAAACAAATAAACAAATAAACAAATAAACAAATAAACAAATAAACAAATAAACAAATAAACAAATAAACTAATAAACAAATAAACAAATAAACAAATAAACAAATAAACAAATAAACAAATAAACAAATAAACAAATAAACAAATAAACAAATAAACAAACAAACAAATAAACAAATAAACAAATAAACAAATAAACAAATAAACAAATAAACAAATAAACAAATAAACAAATAAACAAATAAACAAATAAACAAATAAACAAATAAACAAATAAACAAATAAACAAATAAACAAATAAACAAATAAACAAATAAACAAATAAAAAAATAA
>BLKR01015897.1:0-45663 GCA_011170035.1 Teleogryllus occipitalis
AAAAATGAGCTCTAAATTCCGCATTTTCAGAAAAAGCTCAAACGCCATTTTCTCAAAAATGGCTCCACATTTTTCTTCAAATTCTTCCAATGAATAATGCTAATTACATTGTTTAATATGACGCAAAGTTCATTTTGTTGTAATATTTTGTTTTTTTTATTATATAAATGTAATTTTTTAAATATCTCTCCCGCTATTAACATGCACATTTCCATCGCTTTGTATACATTATTGCATTTGTTAGTGAAAGTACTTAAAATGACTATAAATGAAGTTTTTCGAAAGCTCTATAGATTCCTGTAAATAAGATTTTCTCAAAAACAGCTCCATATTTTTCCTTTAAATTTTGGTATGGATTATACCAAATGCACCCTATCCGATTACATAAACACCATATTGTTCTATACTTTTTTTCAAAACTTCCGAAAAATAATTTTTTTGACCTTTCTCTCACGTCAGTAATATTTTCACTAAGGGTGATTCCTTCACTTCATTAGATTTATGAGTACATGTGGTTTAAATAATCTCAAATAAAGTTTCTCGGAAACTCAAGAGTTTTCTGTAAAAATGAGCTCTAAATTCCGCATTTTCGGAAAAAGCTCAAACACCATTTTCTTAAAAATGCTCCACATTTTTTCTTCAAATTCTTGCAGTGAATAGTGCTAATTACATTGTTTAATATGACGTAAAGTTCATTTTGTTGTAATATTTTGATTTTTAATTATATAAATGTAATTTTTTTAAATATCTCTCCCGCTATTAACATGCACATTTCCATCGCTTTGTATACATTATTGCATTTGTTAGTGAAAGTACTTAAAATGACTATAAATGAAGTTTTTCGAAAGCTCTATAGATTCCTGTAAATAAGATTTTCTCAAAAATAGCTCCATATTTTTCCTTTAAATTTTGGTATGGATTATACCAAATGCACCCTATCCGATTACATAAACACCATATTGTTCTATACTTTTTTTCAAAACTTCCGAAAATTAATTTTTTTGACTTTTCTCTCTCGTCGGTAATATTTTCACTAAAGGTCATTCCTTCACTTCATTAGATTTATGAGTACATGTGGTTTAAATAATCTCAAATAAAGTTTCTCCGAAACTGAAGAGTTTTTTGTAAAATGAGCTCTAAATTCCGCATTTTCAGAAAAAACTCAAACGCCATTTTTTCAAAAATGTCTCCACATCTTTTCTTCAAATTCTTTCCAATGGATAGTGCTAATTGCACTGTTTAATATGACGAATATGACACAAATGTAATATTTTTGAAATATTTCTCACGCCATTAATATGCACATTTCCAGCGGGTTGTATACATTATTGCATTTGTTAGTGGAAGTACTTAAAATGACTTTAAATGACGTTTTTCGAAAACTCAATAGATTCCTGTGTAAAAGAGTTTCAAATTTCGAATTTACAGTAATGCTTAATCGCCATTTCCTTAAAAAGGCTTCAAAATTTCCAAGGAAAATTTCTAGTTTGGACGAGGTGATTTAACTAAAATATACGCGGAAATTGCCAATATTTTAAAATCTCTGAACTTTAAAAGATTTAAAATTGTAGTATTTAATAATCGATTAGGCTGAGAAAAATCCCTAGCTGTAATATTGCATGTCTAGAACAGATTGAAAACAAGTTAAATATTAGACATTTTCAAAATTTAATATGTTTTGATGCAATTCGAACTTTTTCAACTTACAATGGCATTTTCTCCACCAGAGGAACGTCATATATATATATATATATATATATATATATATATATATATATATATATAGTAACGTCATGGGATTAGACAACCCCATAACGCCACCATCAGCTACGAAAAGAAGCCCACGAACAGAGAGGAATAGGATACGCGGTGGAGCGATGGCTGGTAAACGCGTCATCTACCCATAGCTTTTCGAACTCTGACGCCCGAACTAGCGAATGTTTTACCGGGAGGTCACGAAAAGAGGAGAATATTCACCACTCCAAAAATTTCCCCAGGCACAAGTACTATAAGTATCGCGGCGCGCCTCGGAGGAGCCCTGTTTGATTGCAGCCGCGACGGCGACTAGACTGAGCTCTCTTTAATTGCAGCAGTGACGGTGACTAGACTGAGTTCTGGAGGCGATTGTAACTTGATAGCATAGGAGTTTATTTTAACTTAGTTGTTAAAAGCTAGCTTGAGAAGCGTATCTTCGAAAGTGATGTAATTAAGAAGTGGAGTGCACGAACATTCTTCGCATGAACATTCACAATATTTGAGAGAGCAAGTGAAGTGACTGTTTGACTTCGAAGTAATTTTAAATTTGTAAAAATTCGCGCAGAAGGACATTAACTAAATCCAGCATCTCATATTGCACGCTGAGACCATACACGCACAAAGTGTGGTAGGTAGGCCGAGCGTTTAAGGCATAACTTCAGCAATATTAATTATTCGAGGCTGGAAGCGCGAACAAACTTGTACGAGGCGCGGCAGAAGAAGAAGGTCGACCCCAGGAAGAGCGAAGCGTAGGTGAGAAAGATTTGGACTGAAACGAGAATCGTACGAGTCCGGAGAACGGGAGAAGGGTGTGGAAATTGGAGGCTTGGCGGAGTCCAGAGTTCGAGGGTAGGAAACTGGTAACGTCGTGGGACAACAAGCGGAGAAGAGTGGCGACGCGGAGCTGCTAGCGGCAGAAAATCCCCAAGGTTACCTACAGGCGAGCGATGCGGAGCTGTTGAGGTAAAAGAACTGGCAACTTTTATGCGGCGATCAGTTGGGGAAAGAGAATAGCAGTAAATACACGACAATTCGTGTTAAAAGTGGGTAAAAAGTCCAGAATAGATGGGAGAAGTATTCAGAACGATGTGAGTGGCACTTTCAAGTTCATTTACTGCGCGTGTTATTGAATTCATTCAAAGAGGCCATACCTTGTACAATTTTACTTAAATAATTCATGATATTCACATGTCACATTCACACATTCAGATATACAGTTGATGATACACAATTCACATTCACACATATTCAGATAAACAATTCACATTCACACATTAAGATATACAGTTGATATTATCTGGAAAAGTCAGTTTATTGTATTGTGTTAAAAGTAATTGCTTTCTGTTATATGTAAAGGGAGCAGATTTAATGTGTATGTTACGTTTTTTGTTTTGCCTTGTTTTTTTCAGCGACCAACTACTTAAAGCGCATTATACTGTTATAAAATTGTGTCACTAATTTTTTCATTGACTATATGCTCATTATATTCGTTTTTCATCTGATTCATTGTGTCAAGGGTTCAGACCTTTCTCATACACGAAAGATCCTGCTTCCTGAGAATTTTAAGCTCGCTTCACGAGCATTCATACTATCATGCCCGAGACACGTGTGGAAGGTAGTATATGGGTGTGTTAGAATATATATAATATTAATTTAGACGGAACGCATTTTCTCCTCCCGAGAGCGAGTGAGAGAGAGAGCGAGCAAGAGAGAGAGAGAGAGAACCAGCGAAACAGAGACCGAGAGAGAGAGAGAGAGGGAACGAGAGAGAGCGAATGAGAGCCAGCGAGAGAGTCTCTGAAAAACAACATGATCACAAACACTTTCGATAACACTATAAAAAACGTATTTACCTCAAACTCTTCGCATAGATTTTTTAGAGAAGAATTTAGTTACATTATACAATATTATACATGCAATAAATAAACACAATTTTAAAAGAACACACACAAAAACAATAAGGACAAACATTAGATCGTCCTTACGATAGAGCCAATAACATATTTCATCTTACCCAAATCTTGTAAGCTTGCACGATCGATTGCCTCATGATGACCTGGGACTGTAGGCATGAAACCATTTTCATAGAAATGGCATCTGGAGATCCAATGATGTCTTGTCGGATAGAATGCACAAAAACTTCGACAACTGTCATCATACTCGTAGTTGAGATAGTCATAGACGTCGTGATGAAAAGACGGGGTTGAAGGAGATCCTGTACATATGGCGGCAATTCGACTAGAAATCATTGTAATAAATGTTGAAAAATCCATGAGTCATTAACAGCATATGTACCTTCCTGTAGTAGCTAATTGGTAGTACAGTTATTACTCAACTATGTTATTAATCAAACAAAAACTTTTTGAAGAAAGACACTTGCAAACGCTGACCATACGAATCTGGTCCATCAAATTAGAAAACTAACGCAATCACACGTCGACAAACCTTCAAGACTGGAATGAAGGGATTCGTCAGCATCGCGCAGGTCGGCGCCGCCCGTCTGGTCGTCTGGCTTGACGACGACCAACGAAGTGACGGACGTGACGAAGGCGTAGCGCAGCGCCAGCTCTCTTGCCGTCTCCTTCGCCTGCGCGTCGCCCCCGTCTGCGCGCTCCAGCAGCTGCCGCACCTGCCACACACACGCACAGCTTCTTAACACCCGCCACGCCCACTCACCCCGCCACGCCACGCCACGCCCACTCACCGTGAGGTACGCCCACAGGCGCTCCACGAACGATGACTGCTGCGGCTCCAGGCGATGCACAGCCGCCACCCTCTCCAGCGGTGCCAGAAAGCCCGCCTCCCCGCGCACCCTGCCCCCCAGAAAGCCGCAACCGATCACGCACACGCCCGCCACGGCCAGCTCCGCGCCCGACAGCAGCACGGGGAACGCCGCCTGCGTCAGCGAAGACTCCTCCACCTGCGCCAAGACACACACACACACTTGACGTCCTCTGCCTGTGCTCAGCGGCAGGGCGTTGGCGCTGCGTCGTGCGCACCTGGCCGTCGGCGTAGTGGAAGGTGACGTCCGCCAGCAGCGGCGACGCCACGCGCCGGTACAAGTTGCGCAGCTGCAGCGCAGCGTCCGCCGCCTCGTAGATCTTGCGCGCGAAGCCCTTGCCGCGCAGCGACAGCTGCTTCAGGAGGTGGAAGTCGGCGTCGCGGCCGAACGCCAGGCTGTAGAGCGGCGCCGAGGTGGCGGGGTCGCTGGTGGCCGCCGTGACGGCGCGCAGCAGCTCGTCGGGCGCGCAGTTGGGGCCGTTGGGCTGGCCGTCCGTCAGGAGGATGACGAGCGGCTGGCGGCCTCCTCCTGCTTGGCGCCCTGCGCGCACCGCCGCGTACGCCGCTTGCAGCGCGTCGTACAGGTGCGTGGCTGCACACACATCAATAGTGTTGACACCAGAAGACGTTTAAACACCTTCATTATTAGGTAAGGAGGATGAAGAGCGGCTGGCGGCTGGCGGCTGGCGGCCTCCTTCTCTTTGGCGCCTTGCGCACTCCCGCGCGTACGCCGCTTGCAGCGTGTAGCAGCGCCGCTTGCAGCGCATGGCACAATAAGTCAGCTGACGTTCCCATCCTATTTATCTACTTCACGGCCAAATAATAGCATGTTAGGCATTAGAGGAGGGATAGCCTATGTCCAATGCACATGCAACCAGCCGTAGAAGCGACTAGAATATGAAAGAATAGTCAATGACCAGTCACGTATTTAACACGTGACCGACCAAAGGCTCTTGTAAGGGTGGAGAATAGCATTGCGAGGGAGTTACCAACAGGGAAGAGAAACGGCACTTCGACTCACAGACTTGACTTGACAATTTCCGTTGAGAAACTTCACCTAACGTAAAATTTCGTATCAAAAACATGATGCCTAAGCGTGAGACCAGAAACGTGATTACTAGTGAGAGACTTCGAGACTAAAACGCTGAGGGAGACTTGGTGACTGCTCGGCGGAAACAACACCGCTGGCCTCTGCCAAGCAGTAGCACTTGGCAAAATTTGTCCGATTACCAAGAGTTGTCGCGAACATATTGACAACTCACCAGTTAAGCGACAACCGTGCGCCAATATATTACTGCTCAGTACGTCAGACGGAACTCTCCGATTATATGGAAATTATAAGTCGGAAATTATTCCGTCTTACGGACAAGTCGTACCGTCGAAAGGCACCTGCAGAGGTACGCGGCTGGGCATATAGGTCGCACTGACGCGGGGAGGTGGCGTTTGACGGCCTCGCCTGGCGCGCAACGACAATCGTCAACCATCGCCTCGTACGAAAATGTTCGCGGGCTGCTCCCCATGCACACCTGTAATGCGGTGACCTGGTTGCTTCCAGGCCGAGCGCGCGCCCCTATCGTCGGCGGGACAGCGCCACCTGGACGGCCCGCGATCTTGCAATTCACTTAAAGCGAGGTAAAAAGATTAGAACAATTGTGGGTACTGTCAATATTCATGAACTTTCGTTCGAGCAGAGAAAATTAGAAGAGTAATAATCTGACGATTGTATCAATTAGTTCTATTTTGACGGGTTACATTTAAAATTAAAATCATATTTCAAGTAGATGGTAAGCAATTTGTATCCCTTCAGCCTACAGCAGCCCACAATTGGGGCTCTCAACGCCGGAGCCGGATTGCAGATTCGTAAATGATTGCACCCTTAATTAAAAAATTTAGCATGTGCGGTCTGCAATCCATTACAGTACCAAGCGCTCTCCGTGTGTGACGGTACCTCAGTGTGATGACCAGTCTCTGGGTTATTATTACATAACGACACACAGTTGATAGAACTAATATTTTATCCCTTGGTAACAAACTTCAACAGCATTTGCCATTGCTTTGTTCTAAACGTGAATCACAACTCTCTACCGCTTCTCCCGTCGAACCCGGATTTCTTTGTCAACGTACATTCGTGGTCCTCTAGGAGGCTTACTGCCTCCTGGGCCTGGGTAACCATCTCAGGGCTGGCGTCCAGCACAGCGTTGCCAAGTCTCTCAGCCACCGGCAGAAATCCTCTCCCAGGCACCCACACGAATGGTTTTGTAGAAAACGTCAGCAGCGAGAAGGTGTCGCTCTCTCGAAGCTCCGACAGGATCGCTGTCATCGCCTCCCTCACCTGGAAAATCACGACAATTGCGACAACAAACACAAAAATGAAACACATAGAATTGACACACAGAAATTATTGGCAATTCTACTGGGAAGTTTTTGTTGAAAACCCAGCAATTCACAGTAGGCACTAGGTTTTGACTTAAATAAATTGAAAACAAATAGGACATTCAATACCCTAGTCAAAACGTCATTAACAAGATTGTAAATAAAGTATCGTGTAATAACTGAAATGTCGCAAAATATTTTGGAGAAATGTGAATATGAAATACACTATTATACGAGTATGAATTAAAAACTCGACTTAACATCACTATTCTTAATGTTTGCTTCAATTGTAAATTGTGATATTCCACCGACCTGCTTCATCTTGCGACCGTACATAGATCCACTGACATCCAGCAGGAAAACCGCATGTTTCGGCATTGGCGGCAATTCGTCATCGGGAAGAGAGAAGAAATGAACGAAATATCCTCCGTCAGCCACCAGCAACTGCGAGGCGCCGCTGTGATCCACATCGTACTGCACCTGGTGGGCAAAATGGGGCTATCCAAACGCGAATAATGAAAACACTATCATTTTAAAGGAGCTCCTACACATTTCTACCCTTCCTTCAAAGGAAGAAATTCCGATCTTATTTTGGTGCTTGGTAAGAAGGCTATCTACCGCATTGGACTTACCTCGAGCAGTCCCCGAAGCCCTTCGCCTGACGCCAACTGGCGCTGGGCCTCCTCGTCAGGCTCCCACCGCACCAGCGCCTCCCCCGGCGCCAACCGATTCACCTGCGCCAACAGAGCCACGCCATCCTTCACCTCACCCTCTCTCACCTCTCACACAGCACCAGCTCTTCCCAGCCCGAGCCTCACTCACCGTGGCCAGCGGGTCGTCGGGCCCCTCCGCTGCGTCGTCTACTTCGTTGTCCGCTGCCCGGAGCTTGGCCACCCGCACCAGCGTCAGAGGGGCCGAGTCCCGGACGCGCGCCTCCACCAGCAGCCGCTGCACCACCTGCGGCACCAGTCGCTGGCCGAGTGGGCGTGGGGTGGGGAGTGTAGGGGCGTGTGGGTGCGGGACTGGGCGGGGCTCTCACCTGACCCGGGTCGAGCATGAGGCGCAGGCGGTAGCGGCCTTGCTCGCGCGCCAGCAGCTGCTCGTAGGTGAGGTTGAAGGCGGCCTTGTCGCGCGCCGCCACGTGGAGCGCCACCGTGAAGAGGTGGGCGTGGCGCGCGCTCACCTGCACGTGCGCCGCCGTGCGCCCCGCGCGCACCGCCTGCTGGTACTCCGCGCGCGCCTCCTCGCGGCCCTCGATGCGCGCGGGGTACACGCGCCCGTCCACCGTGCTGAGGCACACACAAACGCACTCAACACTCAACACAAACATACAGATTTTAACGTGCCGGGAAAACAGGATGGATTCAAGGAGCGAAATGGTTCTCTAGATGATAGGTCATCTCTTCATCACAATGATCACCAATGTCATTTTATATTGTTCGTAATACTGAGTTTACAGATCCGGTTGACAAATAAGATGATAATCCGATGCACGATGTACATGGTTCCGTTTCCAAGCGATACAATTGAAATCTAAAAACACTTCGTCTTCTCAAACGTCTGGAGAAGAATATTTCTAAAAAGGTTTCTTGAATATGAACAAAATTTTACCTGATTCATATAATGATTTCATAAAAAATTAATCAACAGACACTGCAGTCTTTACATTCTTAAATGAAACTCTAACATCTCGAGATCACACGGATTTTCTTGCTCTTTCAAAATGTGATTCAAAAGATGATTGTTTATGAAATTCTTGTTGCGTTGCAATACGAGAATCTTATGATATTCGGGGTTCAGCTCAATCTTGAATCAAATCTTACCTCACATACAGCAAATAATTAGTTAAAATATTTTTTTACAATGGAGAAAAACTAGAGAGCCATAAAAATACCAGAACCTAAGTTAATATAGTATGGCATCCCACAGGGCTCAACACTGGGTTCATAGTTATTCATATTGTAATACCGCTCACATGTTCTGACAGCATTACAAGTTCTCCGCGCGGTTCTACACACCAAGCTCCATTGGTAACTCAATGTCCGAGGTCAAAAGTGAAGCGCCAAATGCCTTACATTATTTTCGCGCTTCAGCTGAACTTTCCATCCGCTTGGCAAGGCGAGTTGGAACTTTCAGGCAAGTCGTCGCAGAATCTTAATGTTCTAGCTAACACGTTACAGCTGTAGCTAAACTATTAACTGGTGGGTAAGAAAAGAATAGGGTCGATCTCTATGGCACTCACTCCTATATTTATTGGAACTTATTCTGAATCGTAAATGTCTGTATAATATGTAAATAAATGTTTGACTGAAATTTATTTTTATGAAGTTGCAAGCTTAAAATAGTGCCATGGTAACAACACATTAATATTACAAATTGTAGGTATTCCTAGAATTTGTTTACAGATGACAGTAATGTTATATTTAATTTAATACACAGGATGGTTTATTAAATGCTGCCAAGTCAGCATTACAGCAACTCAGCAATCTGATTTCGTGTAACAAACTAATTGTACGCAGGTCAAACAGTGACTGTAGCTTTCACAATATACGTAATAAGGCCTACATTTGTAACAATCTAAAGCTTGATGGTAAAAATATCAGTCCAGTTCAAGAAACGTGATGTTCGTACACAACAATTTAAAATGGAACTTCCACATAGACAATTTAAAGTAAAAACTGTTAAAAATGTACAATATTATATACCAGTGCTTGCATACGATCTCAATGCTCTGTGACGTCACAGAAATCTGCTCCCCTGCTCCGAACCAAGCCGCCGAGCAAAGGAAGTGCCCGACGTGGCGACGCGGGCGCATGGTGTCCCAGTGAAGGTATGGGCGTGGGGGGAAAAAGGTTCGCTTGGAAAATCGATCATTCGATTTTTAATTGGTAAGATTATTTAGAATGATTCAGATTCAATAACAATATGACAAAATTAAATAATTGAACATAGATTATTACATAACACAAAGCAATATCCGACTCTTTATCGTAACCAGTACTGCAATTCCACTTCCATTCTTCTAATACATATCATTTTTGGAGAAGACAGGTTGAACATTTTAGAACAAAAATATTTTATACACTGAAATGCAATCTGATGAGTTTATTTCATTCTGAAACAATAATGTTACTAAATAATTAACGAATAGATACCCGGGAAGAAAATTAAGACGTACAGCAGTACAGGGAAAATGAAAAAAAAATATGTTGTTATGATTTAAAAGCTGTTTTGGACTCACCATGTGGGCATATATCTCTTTACTATAAAAGAACTCTGTCAACTTACAACTTCATTCTGTAAGATATAACGTCTAGTAAGGGCCTTTGCTTTACATGTGATGAAAACTTAGAAAAGAGAGGAGCAAACGATATTGGTAGCTGTGTGCATGCATTTTTACAGCTTAATGAATGTAAGGATTGATATGTAAGAATGTAAGGAAAATATTATCTTTTACAATGAAATCTTTGTGAAACAACAGAAAAACCGATGCATTGTCTGTGTATACTCCCTTGTAAACATTAGATTTCGCATCGAAAATGCCTAGGCCCGAGGGGTCGATGGCGATGGTCATCCCTGCCTGCCGAAAGCATTTTCTAACGGTGTTTTTCAAAACTAGTTCCGTTCCCTGGACCAAACTATGAAGACTAAATTTATTTGATTGTAGAGCGTATAAAATATTGTTACCTTCATTGAGAGCTAATAGTAGTAGTACAGAGGTGAAAGACTTCCGTGATTCCTGTCCATGAAACTACATTGACAATAATGTTTATACACGTAATGTTGTTTTCAAGTTTCGTTAATATAAAGATGTTGTTATAAGAGACTAGATAGGACAGCGAATGAATGTCTCTGTGTAAAAGTGTTGTACTACAAACTGGAGGAGTGTCTCGGGTTCAATTCCGAGCCTGGGTAGACATTATTTATCCATTCTACATTTTCACAACATCCTCTAAATTACAACATTCTACCGGGAGAGATTGCTCAGTGAATTAACTGATGCCACAGCAGTCCCTCAGACCGGAGGTTCTTAGGTTTGAGTCCTGACAGTGGCAAGATTTTCGACACTAGCTTGTCAGCTAGGTCAAATTCAGTCGCTGTCTGGAAGATTGCGGCTAGAGGCCGGCTGCTCTGATGGGTAGTTTTCCGTGTTTTTTTCGATCAACACCAGGCGAATGCCGGAGCAGTACCTTAACAAACGGGCCACAGACCGCGCGCGATCTTTCCTTCCTCTTCCTCGTCTTATCCTCACCCCTTACTTGCGCTAAAATCGCCACCTCCTAGAGTTACAAAGCCTGCTCTCTGTTTCGTGACGTTACCGTAGGTAGTCAAGGCGAGCGTCGATCACTCCTCTCTTACATTTCCACGGCATTTTCCTAGCCAAGAAACCCGTTTTTACTCCTTTTGAATTAAAAAATATCCATGCATGATAAAAATTGTTTAAGAACAATTTTTGTATTAAACATTTGTTTTCAGTACAATACATTAAACCTATACAATACAATGACAATTCAACTGATGGATTTACTAGAAAATTTTCAATTTTATTCCATGTTTAATAATAAATCATTTTCTTTTTACAAAACGTAAAAAATATATATTTATAGCTTAAATGTTTGACTAAATTATTAGCTGAATGACTACCAGGTGCCATGAATTACTTCTCTCTTAAACACTATTAGATAGTGGCCCAACAAACATTTCTTCGAATGGTGACTTTTGAAGAAATCTTTATTACAAGAAGTCATTGAAAACCGTCACCCCTTCCACTCTCTCACATTTTCTTCAATACTTATGCCAGGAAAGAAAACTTTCACTCTTTTTTAATAGAATATATGTGTGAATGATTAAAAATGTTGTTTTGAGAACCTGCTTTTTATTAAACATATTTATTTACAATACAACACTGATGAATTTACTGGAAAATATTCAATTTTCTATAATTTGTTTGATAACCTATCATTTTTCTTTCTACAAAAATGTTTGAGAAAAATATATTAAGTCCCAGGTTATGTCTTTTTCATGGAAAACGATGGCATTCCTGAAGCAAGAAAAATAATAATGTATTTAATGTATTGTAATATAATAATAATAGTAATGAGGTTGCATGAAGAAAACTAAAATAGAACAGTGGTTCGTCTTTAATATCAAATTTATACATAGAATTTAATTTTTACATTTAAACCAATTTAACCAAATATAATTTGATTTTAATTTGAAATTAGTTCATGCACACTGAGACTTTTGTTTCGATGCTTACCTAAAGTAATTCTTTTGACATAAATTATTGTATTGTTTTAGTAACTTATTCATACAAGTTACAGGAAATCTCTTTAAGATTAATTGTGAGGTTATGAATTTCTTACACATAACTGAATATTACAATTGAGTGCTGTAACTGAAGTGCTACTATTTTAAAATTATTTAACTACTACATTAAGTTTTTACTATCGCTATTCAATTAATAAAATATAGAAAATTATTGCAAATTCAGCATCATACTATAAGAAAGAATTGTAAGATCTAATTGCAAACAACGTAGTTTCATGATAGAACATCTGCAGTGTTAGTAAATAATTTTAAAATTCTTACCAAGTTACATAAAATGTATGCTTTGCATAAATAATCAGTATAACAAATCTAAGATTTGATCCATAGCCTTACGGTCGAGGATTTGAAAGGAACAAAATCTCTGTGAATAGCATTTATTGGAAGTTATTTGAATCGTAAATGTCTGTATAATATCGTAGGCCCATCGTGAAATATTTTTATAAAAGTTGCAAGCTTAAAAGTAGAATACAACAACACAAATAATTTAAAATGTAGGTACCTAGAATTTGTTATACAATGACAGTAAACACACTGGTTTATTAAATGCTGCCAAAGCATTACAGCAACTCAGTCTGATTTACCTCAGGTACTTTAACAAATATACAAAACAATTGTTGACGAAAAGTCATAAGGAACAGGCTGTTAAAATCATGAAAAATGCGATCAAGAAATATTTTGAACTCAAATAATATTTTTAAACAGAAAGCAATGTAGGAATATAATAAAGTACAATACTACTTCTAAAATCAAGAAGACTAGAACAACCCGTAGTTTAGAATGTTGTTTTAAAATATAACGATATAAATGTGAACGTAAATCTCTAGGCAACTTAGTGGCTAATCTCTTTAACCAATCACTTCTCGTAGAATCGAAAATGCTGCCGATCTGGCACTAAGGGTCTTCAGCCACAAAATTCAAAAACAGACAGTTCACCCAAAATTTTAGACACAATGTTCGTTTCCGAAACTTCTTCCTATTAAGCTAATAGTAGTAGTACAGAGGTGAAAGACTTCCGTGATTCCTGTCCATGAAACTACATTGACAATAATGTTTATACACGTAATGTTGTTTTCAAGTTTCGTTAATATAAAGATGTTGTTATAAGAGACTAGATAGGACAGCGAATGAATGTCTCTGTGTAAAAGTGTTGTACTACAAACTGGAGGAGTGTCTCGGGTTCAATTCCGAGCCTGGGTAGACATTATTTATCCATTCTACATTTTCACAACATCCTCTAAATTACAACATTCTACCGGGAGAGATTGCTCAGTGAATTAACTGATGCCACAGCAGTCCCTCAGACCGGAGGTTCTTAGGTTTGAGTCCTGACAGTGGCAAGATTTTCGACACTAGCTTGTCAGCTAGGTCAAATTCAGTCGCTGTCTGGAAGATTGCGGCTAGAGGCCGGCTGCTCTGATGGGTAGTTTTCCGTGTTTTTTTCGATCAACACCAGGCGAATGCCGGAGCAGTACCTTAACAAACGGGCCACAGACCGCGCGCGATCTTTCCTTCCTCTTCCTCGTCTTATCCTCACCCCTTACTTGCGCTAAATCGAACACCTCCTACGTTACCCTGCTTCTGTTTTGTGATGTTACCGTAGGTAGTCAAGGCGAGCGTCGATACTCCTCTCTTACATTTCCAAACATTTTCCTAGCCAAGAAATTTTTACTCCTTTTGAATTAAAAATATCCATGCATGATAAAAATTGTTTAAAACAAAATTTGTACAAAACATTTGTTTTCAGTACAATTCATTAAACCATACAATACAATGACAATTCAACTGATGGATTAACTAGAAAATTTTCAATTTTATTCCATGTTTAATAATAAATGATTTTCTTTTTACAAAACGTAAAAAATATTAATTTATAGCTTAAATGTTTGACTAAATTCAGTAGCTGAATACTGGAGGTGCCATGAATTACTTTGAACTTAAAACTATTAGATATGGCAACAAACATTTTTCGAAAATGACTTTTGAAGAAATCTTTATTACAAGAATATTTAAAACCGTCACCCCTTCCACTCTCTCACATTTTCTTCAATACTTATGCCAGGAAAGAAAACTTTCACTCTTTTTTAATAAAAATAATGTAATGATTAAAAATGTTGTTTTGAGAACCTGCTTTTTATTAAACATATTCATTTACAATACAACACTGATGAATTTACTGGAAAATATTCAATATAATTTGTTTTAAAGTTTGAAAAAATCACATGAAAACGATCAAATCAAAGAAAACTTAAATTCGTGAATTTAATTTTTACATTTAAACCAATTTAACCAATAGTAGAAATTTGAAAAAGTAACATTAATTTTAGACTGTTTAATGCTTACCTAAAGTAATTCTTTTACATAAATTATAAATTGTTTTAGTAACTTATTCATACAAGTTACAGGAAATCTCTTTAAGATTAATTGTCAGGTTATGAATTTCTTTTCATAACTGATATTACAATTGAGAGATGTAACCTGAAGTTTGCTTCTTTTAAAAATGTAAACTCATTTTCTGTGTTTTCTTCTAGAATTCAGTGGGAAAACAATTAGAAAAATTTGCAAATTCATGTTCATACTATAGGAAGTAATAAGAGCCAAAATTTATTGCTTATTTAGTTTGAAAATAGATTTTATTAGTGGGAGTTTTTTGTTTTTTTTTCTTACTTTCAAAATTAAAATTATTGCTTATTAAATAATCAAAATAATTTTTTACATGGGAGTTTTTTTGTTTTTTTCTCCCTTTCAAAATTCAAAATTTATTATAGATTCATTTTTTAGTGTAGGGATCACAGAATTTTGAAAATGTGCACACAATTCACTTTTCCCCATAGCACGTCATACGCAGTTTTTAACTGTTTTTTTGACGTAAAATAAATAAAACACACGGACCGCACCAGGAGAATTAAACTGAAAACAACATAGTTGCGCCCAATCCAGCCACGCGGTAGCCGCGCTGCTTCGTGACTACCTACGCCGCCATCTTAGTGACGTCACGTGCCAGTGAGCAGGCTTTATAAACTGTAGAAGATGGTGCTAATATGCACTATACTACCACACATGCCGGGGGACCGGTCAGGAGCTTAGAGCTTGTCCCGCCTGGGGCGGTAACCCGCTGGTGGGAGATATCTGGTTGAAGGATACCCTGCTAGCCGACGGTAGGTCGGCGCCGGATCTCGCCATCCAGCGGAGGAAGATCAACGCTAACTCCCGATGAAAAAATATTCACTATATTTACGGGACTAATGACCTCAGTTGTTGACGCGCCTGGAATTACTAACAACCAATTAATAACATTCTACATTTGTCTTGTCAATGTTATGCACAAAGCAACCAAGATTTGCTTTCGGGAATAAAGCGAATAATTGAATTCCGAAGAAATGACAAAGAATTAATTAAAGATTATGGAATTTTCCTTTAGTAAAACGATTTCTATCAAAGATTAATGTAAAATATGAATGCTTCCAGTAATGTTTTACGACCATGATAATGATGTTTTTTTTGCTTGTTCCAATTTCAAAGTTCAGAAGAGAGTTGAATAAACTCATCTCTTTTGTTATGAAATATTACCTATTTTCTCTCTTTCTAAGTCTCAGTCTCAAACTTTCAATTGTCTTTGGGAAATCCGACGTCAGATGGAAATGAGATAAGGAGCGGTGTTGCCATTTGGTAAGAAAAACCAATGTTTTGTCTCACAGCCAAGCAAACGGAACTTCATTCCGCTTATTCAATTTTTCGACTTTCATGTCTCAACAAGCCACACGAGAGCGAGTTACTGTATTAGGGGAAGAGAGACACCTATCTGTTTCAGAGGTGGCGTTTTTGGTTTCCCTTTTAGTCATGTGTAACTTATATTTCCAAGAAAAAAATAAAAATACACAATGTAGTAAAATAAAAGATGAAAATATTTCGTAGGAAGTTAAATACCTCTTTTCAGAGCTGCCATCATTTAAAATGCAAATAATTTAATTAGGCAAAGACGAGAGTACTCTAATAAGTTAATTTGACAAAAAAAATGAAAGAAAAGCAATGTGTCTTTCATCGGATCCGATCCTCCTGCCTAATGTTCGGGAAGAAAGCATGCTATCACTGAGCCAAATAAAGACTACAGGCTGTATTCATAGTCATTTTTAGTACGGATTTTCGTGGGATTAGCGTCGGACTAAGAAAGTCCGTATTCTGGGACACGGTTTAAGAGTAGTCCGAAGAAAATACGTTAGTCCGGACCAAATGCTAGTACCCTCGAAGACGTGGTTTAACGTCGCAGCACCACATCGTTTTAACCTCAAAGTAGTGTGGCGACTGGCATTTAGTGTGCAATGGGTGATGCCATGGATTTGGACGTACGTGATGTTAATTTAGTGCTGGAGGTGCGAGAAGTGAGGGCTGTGGAAAGGAGGAGGAAAGTGTATCCTCAGAGGATTGCAATAATGCACACATTTGATGATAATTCTTTTAAAATGAAATATCGGATAGGGAAAGGGAGCGCCCGAAATTTAATAGAACTGTTGCGGCCCTCACTTTGGGAGAGTGATAAGCAGCGCGGTCTCCCAATTTCGCTGGAGACGCGAGTGCTTCTCTCTGAGATTTTTCGCGAGGGGCGGCTACCAGGATGATTTGGCGGACTTGCATAACGTCAGTCAAGCGACTGCAAGCCGCGTTGTGTCGCAAGTCGCCAGGGCAATTTGTATGCTCGCCCAGCAGATAATTAAATTTCCGCATCGCGAAGAGCGGATGAAGATGGTGCGGGAATTTCATGAAATTGCAGCATTTCCCCAGGTAATTATAATTATTAGTTATATTTTGGGGGAGCTGCTGTGCCTAGGGACACAATTTTATTTCACAATTTTTGAAATGTGATATCGTAGGCTTCCGCGGCCAGAGTCATGATCTGGGCTGTCCGGGTGATGCCGCGTCGAAGGCTGGGGTGCCGACGTTTCCACCGACATATCGCGGTCCTCTTCAGGGCTGTACTGCCGAAGAGTAGGCAGTACAGCCCTGAAGAGGACCGCGATATGTCGGTCGAAACGTCGGCACCCCAGCCTTCGACGCGGCGTCACCCGGACAGCCCAGATCATTTTTGAAATGTTTTCTATATTTTCTGAAATGCCATTATGAGGTTATATTTACGAATATCTTCTACTTATAAAAACTGGAAATAATAAGCCTACTACCTCTAAAAATTAAGCACCACATCATTGATTTGACCCGACAGAGTTAACGTAGGAAAATATGTAATTACATAATTATCCGGGCCCTATTTATTACATTTTTCACTGTGGCTTCTACATCTTCTGCATTACGACTCACTGCATGGCATTGTTTGTTCTGCAATTAAATAAAAATGTCAATCACTGTTGTACTTTGTGAGTCATTTATGTCCCCAAATGCATCTCTTTTTCATATTTTATTTACATATAAAATATTCCATTTAGTATATAGTTAGAAATATTTAATAAGTGAAACATACGCACTTGGAAATTCTGTTTTTATCAGTTTTTTTCAAGAAGAGAAATGAAAAGTAGCAGAAAAGTTCTAAAAATATAATTTCAACCTCCCAAAAGTTCACTTTCAAAGTCTTGAAAACAGTTTCAGTACAATCGAATAAACAGGAAATTGATAAGTGATAGCTACCCTCTTCAACAATAAAGCCATATCACTAAATCAAAATTTCTTTAAATATATAACACAATTATCGTAGGTGTCCCCAGGCACTGCAGCTTCCTCTACAAATTAGTTCCAATTTGTATAATACATCTGCTGTATCTACTAACTTCCTAATTTTTCTGTTATTTTTAGGTTATGGGAGTCATGGATGGCACCCACATACGAATTAAAAATCCTGGAGGAGAACATGCTCAAACCTTTCTCAACAGGAAGGGTTGGCACTCATTAAATGTGCAAGTTATTTGTAATGCAAATTTCAAAATTCTGGACATTGTGGCAAAATGGAGGGGCTCAGTGCATGACTCAAGAATATTTATAGAGTGCACCATAAGAAGAAAATTCGAAAACGGTGATTTCACCCCATACATCCTGCTTGGTGATGCAGGATATGCATTGCAGAAATATCTGTTTACTCCTCTCAGGCAACCTCAGAGTGACAGAGAGAGACAATACAATGCCAGCCACAAGACCACCAGAAACGTAATTGAAAGGTGTTTTGGATGCTGGAAAGGCAGATTCCGCTGCCTGGCAAATGGCCTCAACACTAATTTAAATACTTCAAAAAACACCATTCTTGCTTGTGCAGTCCTGCATAATTTGATCATTTTGTGGAAAGATGATGTTAATGAATTTTTTGAACAGGATCATGGGAACGTGGTGAACGACACTATAGAGGCTCAGGTTAATGAAAGAAATGATTACTTTCGCAGAAGGTTCATAGCAAATAATTTTTAATGTACATTTTCCATTTCTTGTATTTCTAATAAAAGTTTCTTTTTTTGAAGTAAAAGAATGCCTTTTTGAATCTCAAAAAGTTCCTCTTCTCTTTCGTTTCTCCTCTTCCTTTCCCTTTCGTCCGATTCTATTAGTATTTTGTGGCGTTCTTCCTGCATTTTTTTTACACCACTTCTTCATAAGCAGACATGCAGCGTTTTCCTTTCTGTAAAAAAAAAAAAGTTTTGCAAATTACCCTCGTGTCACATCACTCTCATCAGTAGTTTTTCATAAAATTTCATAATTAGAACTACTATAGCAACTCTTAATAAAAGTATATTCAAAAGTCTATTAAGTGTATAGCAAACAACTTTCATACGCTCTCATTTAAATGTGCCTGAATTCTATTTGAAGTGTTCGACAACAAAGGTAAGGGACTTTTCACACTTCAGTGAGTGGAGCCTAAGGTCATATCTCAAGGAAATCAGAATTTTTAGTCTGGATTCTACTTTACCAAATAATTAAAATTTGTGGCATCATAAAAAAATATTGCCATTACTGATTGTCAAACCTTGCACTGAACATATTCAATTCAATGACAAAATCACACCATAAAGGCGTATACTATTACCTTGCTTCACAATTTTTTCACTTCAAATTTTCTGAGTAAAATATAAGTTGCAAACTTAATTAATTACCTATTAATGAGAAGTACTTTCAGGATATCAATGTCATCATGAAATTGATAGTAAATACCAGAGCTGCAGTGAACAGTAACTACTTAATTCTATTCATATTTCAATGATCCTATCACCTTTTCATGATATTAAAACAAATGTGGATTTCTATGGACATTAAATGAGAAAAATCTTTCAAAAAATATAAGAAACAATATACATATAAATAAATTTGTTAATGAAAACCAACTTCAATTCAAAATAAGACTATATAATTTTATTTAATTTAAATTCCAAGAGAACTAAGTAAAATATTCATTAGAGAGAACTATTTGCTTGTGCATTTACAGAATTAAAAAAATAAATAAAATTAAAAAGAAAGAAAGGACCCTTTTTGGAGTAAGAGCAGACATGTTTGCTCGACTGTATTCTGCACCAGGGTCTGCGTGTGGAATACTGTGGTATTCCACTGAAGATTCACTGAAATAAGAAGGAAACTGTTAAGAAATATACAACCCTAAAATCGTTGCTAATACAATGTATGCAATGACCTACAGCCATCTAATAAAATAATTATGCAATGGGAGTAGAAAAAAGTATGAATGTAAATTCTGAATGATCCAGGAAAGCATTTAGGGGAGGAAAGCTTTAAACACAGGAAATTATCAACATTCATGGGAAATTATTTCTGGAATAATATTTTTGTTTTACATACTCATTGTCATGGTCTTCAATCTCCTCTATTACAGGAGTTATTAACTCCACTATCTGTTGACTAGCAGCAATTTCCACGACATTACTGTCTGGGTCATTCTAAAACATTCATCACACAAACAAGCCTAGGTGTAATATCAATCATTATGTTAAGAAGCAATATTTCACTGAAACATTCACAAACCAAATAATAATAATAATAATAATAATAATAATAATAATAATAATAATAATAATAATAATAATAATAATCACTACCAGGGTCTAGTCTTAGTGTAAAACAGAATCATATTACAATGGAAACAGAAAGATTCCTCTGGCTCATAATTATTCACTTCAAATTCGGAGATATCGACCTCAAACTCATGAGGCAATTCAGATGCAATTTGCCAGTCCAATTTGCTAATATCAAAGTTGGGAGGTGGTCCACCACCAGTCCGTCTCTGGTACTGCTTAACCTGAAATGAAACCAATGCAAAATAATAAAGACACGAAAAAATAATATACACGATTGTGATACATTAAATAAACATAAGCATATAGAAAAAATATAAAATGAAAATACCCGACTAATCCTTTTCTTCGCCTGCATCTTCATTCTCTTCCACTGCTCTCGCAGTTTTTGAATGGTCCGTGTATGACCGTGCTTGGCAGAAAACTCCAGAAAAATTTCCTGCCAAGCTCGGTCTTTCTTGATCAATTCCTGGTGAACGCCTTTTTTAGCCTCTATTGTGCTCTTCCTCGCCTTCACCATTTCGAAGAGGCTTTCTTTCTCCTCCGCGGTCCAATTAACTTTCCTCTGCCTCTTCTCGCTCATCGTCAATGTATAAAAAAATTCTTGGTCGACGCCACAAAGACACACGTGCCCGACAAGAAAGAAACACGAATACGCTGCCAAACCAGAGAGTATAGAACGCGCCAAACTTCGTTTTCAGCAAAGAACTCTCATATTCACCATGGAAGATTATTGAATTCAGATAAAATAACATTTCACGCATGCGCTTTACACGCTGCAATGCTTGACAACGTTGTACTCGGTTAGTTCGCGGGACTAGCGTAGTCCGACGGGAAAGAGCGTCTCTGAATACGGCAAGGACTAGCGAAGCACGGATTTGCCAGTAGACCGTACTAACGTAGTCCGTACTAACATGGAGTTAATACGATGTCTATGAATACAGCCCTACTATATTATAAATTGACTGTGGACGGAGGCGAGCGGAGGATACGAGCAGTCATGGTGTGCGAGCCGCATGCCAAAGGCGGCCGGTGCCACTAGCGGAGTTGGAGCCTTGCACCTGCGGCCGAGAGCAGCGCGCCAGATCGCGTACGCTACCCCGACACGAGTGGCCGCCACCGCTGTTTTCGAGGTTGACATCGCGGAGGAGGAAGACACAGAGCCACGCCACCACGGTAACTACACCCAGGAGGATTTATTTGTTATTAAGTTGCCGGAATCATTCGTTGGATGTTGATTGATTGATTGATTGATTTTTTCGTGTTTTCGGGCGCGTCAACTGCTTCGGTCATTAATCCCGTTAGTGTAGTGCATGCTTTTTATCGGGGGATGGCGGTGATCTTCCGCCGTTGGATGGCGAGATCCGACGCCGACCGTCGGCTAGTGGGGTTTCCCCCTAACCAGGACTCTCCCACCAGCGGGGCACCGCCCCAGCCGAGACAAGCTCTAAGCTCCCGACCGATTTCCCAGAATATGTGGTAGTGTAGTGCATGTTAGTGTAAGTGTGTGTGTAAGGGGAGAGGATGGACAAGGAATAGGAAGGACAGATAGCGCGCGGTCCGTGGCCCGTTCGGTAGGGTACTGCTCCGGCATTCGCCTGGTGTTGATCGGAGAAACCACGGAAAACTACCGATCAGAGCAGCCGTCCACTAGAATTCTCCTCCAGACAGCAGCTGAATTCGACCTAGCTGAAAAGCTAGTGTCGAAAATCCTGCCGCCGTCAGGACTCGAACCTAGGACCTCCCGGTTAGAGGCGCTGCAGTGACATCAGTTGATGCACTGAGCAACCGCTACCGGTCGCTGGATGTAAAATGAACCGATGAAAAGAAGAGACTGTTAAAATCTTGAGGATTTCACAATGAACTAGCCATCGAAAATCGAGGGGCCACGCGATATGTGGAACTTTATAGTGATTTTTCTTGCCAATGGTACCGGGAGCGGTAGCTCAGTGCATCAACTAATGTCACTGCAGCGCCTCTGACCGGGAGGTCCTAGATTTCAGTTCTGGCGGCTGCACGATTTTCGACACTAGCTTTTCATCTAGATCGAATGCAGTCTGGAGGAGAATTCTAGCGGCTGGCAGCTCTGATCGGTAGTTTTCCGTGGTTTCTCCGATTTACACCAGGCGAATGCCGGAGCAGTACCTTAACAAAAAGGCCACGGCCTTCCTTTTCCTTGTCCTATCCTCTCCCCTTACACACACACACACTTACTCTAATATGCACTATACTATCCCATATTATGGAAGACCGGTCGGGAGCTTAGAGCTTGTCCCGGCTGGGGCGGTGCCCCGCTGATGGGAGAGTCCTGGTTAGGGGAAACCCCGCTAGACAGCGGTAGGTCGGCGCCGGATCTCGCCATCCAGCGGGGGAAGATCACAGTCATCTCACGATAAAACATGCACTATACTTACGGGATTAATGACCTAGACTCTTTACGCACCCGGAATAACCAACCAACCAACCAATCTTGTCAATGGTGTACATTGTTTCGAGTCGAGGGACTTATGCTAGGGAGGGGACGGAGAATTGAAGAAATTGAACTTAACAATATCCATCGGACGTAACTTACGAGTGCATGGCCTGGGGTTCGGATGAGTCACTCTTAACTCCAGTCCATACAGTCATAAGTTACGTCCGATGAATATTGTTAAGTTCAGTTAAGTTTTTAAGGAATGGATTACATTAAGGAAAACAATATCCATCTTTAATATTGTAGTCGTGGAAGAAGCCCAAGAATTGAAACTATTTTAATTTTCGAAAATTCAAGTAACAAGAGACCCACCCTATTCTCTTAAGCGTCCTTTACCCTATCCGATGACAAAGATTAATTAAATAATTTCGAGACTTTTGAGGCTTCTGGTAAAGTACCCTCAAATATAAAAATATCCGTTTAAAACTCCCAAGGCGTGGGATATCGACGTTCATTCGTTCATATCTATCGGGGAATATCAATTTAGCAGAAAATTTGAACATTTTAGGTGCTAGCGTTGACAACAGACGGAGGGACCGACACACGTTTTGTGTGAAATCGATTTTTCGGTATCAATGACCCAGACGACAAGTATTCTGGCTACACGACAAATTAGAGGAAGGAATTTACTATACACAGGAACTTGATTTATTCACTTTTTTGTTACGAGAACCCGACAACAAGAGTTTTGTGTCAAACATTCATTTTCCGATGAACGATTACAATATTTCCTCTTCTTACTTTCTTAAGGGCGAGAAAACAAAATCTGACGGGGCTACACTGTTTTGAAAAGCACATAAAGGTGCTTACTCACAATACTCACATTGCGAAACTCGAGACGAAAGCTTCATCTGGCAGCACAGTCTTGAAAATCACCTCCTGCGACTCTTCGGCCGGGTTCACCACCACGCTGTACACATCCGTGCGAGCGTAGCGATGGTGCACATCCGACCGAATCTCGAGGATTCTGATGTCAGGCAACTGTCGATAAAGTAAAAAAATATTAATCGCGCGTACATAGTGGTTAGTATTTATATTGTGACAGGTCGCGATGCAGAACTTTTCATCAGGGACTCTGAGCCAAAGCCGACCCCTCCATGCAACGAAGGGGGATCCCCGAGCACTCGCCGCGCACGTGACCCGCGTACCCTGGGTGGCGGGAAGCAGGAATCGCCGCTCGCCCCTCAGGGCGCCTGCCTCCAAAGAATACAAACGCGGAGATCCACACTGCGCAGGTGGCCGGTAGCGAAACAGGGGATTTCCCGATGCATGAAGTGAGAAATCAAAATTAGGGGACTCACCGACCATGTGAGTTAATGGGCCCTCTCCATGTAATGTGACGGAACGTGACCGTCTCAGAAGACAGCGACAGAGAGACTGGGGCAGGACGGACGATAGTTTCTCGGGGAGGACGGAAGCAGGACACCGAACGGACGGACGGACGGACGGACGGACGGACGGACGGACGGACGGACGGACGGACGGACGGACGAACGGACGGACGGACGGACGGACGGACGGACGGACGATCGGAAGGACGGACGGACGATGACAAGACGTGACGGTCCGATGAGATATTTCACTACGCGAGTTCCTTGCGGGTATAAAAGACAATGTCGACGGCCCGAAGATCTTCCAATGGAGCGCTCTATTGACGTTGCGACAACCGGCCGGGAGCAATGACATTCTCCCTTCTCGCTTTCTGCTCTGCGCCAGCTGCATCTGGGGTTTTCGATGAAACCATCCTCAGCAGTTCTTTGGGTGTGCAAGTCGTGCGTCAGCGCCCAAACACCGGTAGCCGTGGTTCAGTACATCAACTGACGTTACTGTACTTCCTCTGACCGGGAGGTCCTAGGTTCGAGTCCCGACGGCGGCAGGATTTTCGACACTAGATCTTCAGCTAGGGCGGATTCAGTCGTTGTCTGGATGAGAATTCTAGCGGTCGGCTGCTCTGATCAGTACTTTTTCGTAGTTTCTCCGAACAACACCAGGCGAATGCCGGAGCAGTACTCTAACAAACGGGTCACGGATCGCGCGACATTTCCTTCCTCTTCCTTGTCCTACCCTTACCTCTTACACACACACTTACACTAACATGCACTACACTACCACACATCCCGGGAGACCGGTCGGAGTGTTAAACTTGTCCAGTCGGGGGCGGTGCTGCGGTGGTGGGAGATACCCGGTAGGAGAAAACCCTGCTTGAAGACGGTAGGTCGGTGCCGGATTTCGCCATTCAGCGGAAGAAGATCACCGCCACCTCCCAATGAGAAAATATGCACTATACTTACGGGACTAATTACCTCAGTAGTTGACGCGTCCGGAATCACTAACAATCAATCAACGCCCAAAGAAATAAAAAATCCTTTCTTTCTTCGTATTTATTGAGATTTTTTTCTTTTATTCGGTCTTCCGTGCGATCGGCGTCATAGATCGGGAAGCAACGCTCCATGCAAGGCAGGCAGTGCGCGAGCTCTTCCATGGTGGGTGTCGGACGTGAAGTTGGCAGCACAGGCCGTTGGCGAATGCCTCCAACGCCTTCAGGTCGGATCAGGAGGCGACAGCGTAACGGCAACGCGCCACCCCAGGCACCCACTGTCACGATGATGTGTGGTGGTCTATAATGGCATATGTTGGGACCATCACGTAAGTAAATAGGATTATGTGAAAAGGAGAAAACGAACTCCGATATGAACGCGAGCAGCAAAATATAAATAAAAGAGGATAGAATAAGAAATGTCCGACCTTAGAACCAGTGAAGAATTGAGACATATGAGTAATACGAATATACACGAATACGTAGGAAAACAGGCCCATTATTAAAGAAAAAACAATAAAAGTATATGAAGTGACAACCAATGGGAATCATCGGTGACAAATGAACACAGTGCGCAAAAGAATGCAAAGAGAGACGGATTTGACGAACCTTTGGGCAGGAAGAGTTAGTTGAAAGGCGGTTATTATGATTTGCAAAGAAGATGCTCTTCCATGGTGGGTGTCGGACGTGAAGTCGGAAGCGCAGTTTTGTTGTGGAAATAAACTGTGGTTGAATTGTTGAAATTAGTGAAAATAGCAACTGAAGGCGTGTAGAAGCTCGCGAATAATTGATTCATAGAGGGAACGGATTTTTAAAGATGGTAGTTGCGAAACGTCGGATTTAAATGCTAACTTGGAAGTCGGTCGAAGTGACAAGATGGCGCGGAACTTATGGATCTGGGAAGGAGTTTAACAAATATTTCATCGGCCAAGAGCGCAGTAGGCAAGCAAAGGGAAAGTGTGTATACATTAAATAATTCATGTAGAAACACGAAGTTGGGTCTTATTTAAATGTAAGAAGTATTCATAAGAAAGAACTGAAGGTAGAATGGCCATGAGAAACAAGTAAGAGTTATTGAGCGATTGCTCACTACCTAGAATTGTGTCCACTTACCATCTTTTCTGTCACCTCGGTAGTTGTCACCTCGGGTTCGATTTCTGAAATGTGAATTTTTCATGAAAAGCAAGATTGACAAGAAATATTTTGAACGCAGGCACATGAAAAATAATTCATCTTAAATTTGAAAGACATCAGAATGGAAAACATTAAAATATTTCACATTAGGAGTATTAAAATACTATTGACTATACACTCCATTGCAACAATATTAACAATAATAATAAAGTAAATTATTACAGAAGCAATTTCATTTCTACGTAAGCAGATTTACAAGAATATTAAGGCCTTATTGACAATCTAGGAATTGAAAATACACATATTGTAAGTTCTAAAAAATATGAATTGTATTTTGAATATTGGGAAATTCGATCTTTAATTAGATTTTTATTTGTGTAGTATTGTTTTCATAAAGGATTCATTATCAAAAGTAATTATTTATGCACATAAATATAAATAGTTGATAAAAAACATTTTTTGTATACCATCATTATAAACGACCCTTTTCGATACCCCGAATCGTGCATAATCCAGTATTTTATCGCACGCTACATGACGTCATCGCCATTATTAAACGCGACATGACGTCATCACACATTCAGCCAATAGTAGCGAGAGAATCGTGTGGAGGTTGAAGAAGACGGAACAGCCGACCACCGTTTTCTCGCACGGAGGTCAACAATGCCATCTTGAATTTGATTTCCAGAGGGCGTTGGATGTCAAGCACCCGAGACGTCAGAAGAAAGTTGTTTCACGAAATTAAGTTTGATTCTCTTGTAAATGTATAATGATGTCATACAAAAAAATAGCGTATGCAACTCGTTTATAATGTTGCTTTATTGCATTCGTAAAAATTTGAAAATTCGCTCCTAACGTCGCTCGTTTTCAAAACATGTACTCATGCAATAAAGCTTAACGTTAGAAACTAATTGCATAAACTTCTATTAACGTTTGTTTTCATTTTAAATAAATTATTTGGCGTTTTCTATTAATAAGTAAATATAGTTGTACTTACACAATCTGCTTAAAAAACACAATACTTTGACACGGGGTCAGTCCATCTTAAGTGGTCCAGAATTTAATAAATTGGTCGCTCGACCATCTCGAAAAGAATTTATATTTTTACATAAATTTCCTTATGTTTTGGCTGTTGAAAAAATCTTGAATTTATTTTTATTGTATTTGGTTTACAAATGTACGCCATTTTTGTTTTAGGCCGTGCGCCATTTTTTGCGTTTGTAGATATTTGCTCTTATCTAAATTATTCAGCTCTGGATAGTTCTAGCATTCTAGAATAAAAGGCATTGGATTCAGTATTCTGTGGTATACAAACCTAAGTACTGTTTTTTTCCTTCTATGTGTTTATTTGAGAAATATTTGCAACCTAATCTATGGAACGAAAATGAACCAAGTTCGATTTTCAGAGAGTAATTTCTCAAATAGGGAATACAATCTCAGCCTTAATTTGTACTGTGTTTTTACACATAACAGTATAGTTGCTGTTGGTAAAACAGTATTGGTAAGTACTGTATCCCTTAAAATTACATCTCCTTACAAATTGGAATTTTGTATTTATTTCCAATTTTTCAACTGTAATATCTGTTAGGGGACTAGATAAAACATATGAAAATTGCACACATACTAGATTGCTATGATATAAAACTTCATTAAAAATTTTAACTTTTGGATGTAACTCGAAGTATTTAAAAAAAATTGTAAACTTTTGCAAAAAAGACTTTATTTCCACATTGAGGCTACGTTGGGACAATTCATCATATTATTTTAACCTATTTTAAACTAAAATCTATTGTGATTGAAAATAATTTATTATACTTTATTATTAATAAACATAAAAGTTGCCTAATATATTTTGAATATTACTTTACTTTAAAAGCAAACTTACATCTTGACATCTATGTTTCTTATTGAAAATATGGTAATTTTGATGTTAAACGATGAACCGAATAATACACAAATAGGATCAAAGATGGAGTACAAAAATTGATAAAAGTCTCCTTATTTATATGCAAGTCAATACTTTGGTGTTGTATTTAAAAATATAAGCTCAAAAAATGGAAATTTCGAGAAAAGGACCAAATAGACAATAATAAGATAATATAAGATGAGAATATTATAAAAAAATATTTTATTTCAATTAAAATTATTTATTTAGTAATTTTTTTGTACAATAACTATACTTAGAAGTGTCGTTTTCTTCTTCTTTTTCATCTTCATCGTCTTCTTTTTCAGCTTCATCTTTTTCTTGCCTTGCTTCAACTGAATTGTCATCACCTTCAAAGACTTTTTCCTCATCATCTGCATCGGAATCTGCATAATCTTCCGCCACAGGAACTAAGAGGGCAATGGCTTCTGTCAGCGAACTTTTCAGTTTCTTTGTTGATGATTTGCGTAGAGAAGAAATGTAGGGGTCTGTGGTTGCCAACAATCTCCTGAACACGTCTTCCATTGACCTAACTCTGGAAAACTTTCGAGAAAAACTCAGGCGATATTGCTTTATCATCTTATTTGTTAATTTTTCAGCATCCTCCGACAGTTGACCGATGGGTAAAATGGCCGAAGAAAATGTCTGGTCCGTGGATCAACAATCTATGGGCTGCTGTTGACAAGTTGTACCAGGGGTATTCCTGGACGTAGTGATTGGCAGTTGCTATGGCGTAAGGTCCAACCTTTTCAAAGTCGATTTGACGTCCTCTAGAAATCGTCAGCAAAATAATGTGCGGATTAGTTCTTCAAAAACTCCAGTAATGAACGTTGATGTTGGAGTGTTTTCAAAGAAATGCCGGGTGGTGTTTCCGTCGCTCGTGCCGCCGAAACCTTTGTTCTGGCATGTCGATTAAAATTCCTAGATGCTCTTAAGATTTGTGTATGTTGGCTTTTAGAATTGCTTTTTCCTTTATATCTTCTTCTTTACGCGCTTGCCTCTTTTTTGTTTTCATTTGGTATGTCAAATGAATACAGCATTCCAAACTTAGAATCCAGGCTTGAAGAGTTGACAGTCCGTACTGCAGATAATCGGTGGTTACCAGTCTTTTCAAAACTTGGTCAATGTTATTAAATAGGGTGGTCGTTGTCTGGCAGAGATAGCACAATTGTGCAATTCTGTGTTGGTGATAGCATTATACTTACACTTTACCATCTGTCATAGTCATACTTAAATTGTATTGAATGAAAATGCCATTCCCATGAATGACGGTTGTGAATGCCTGGAAATGTTTGATCTGTTCATCATAACACGCTTTTCATTTAAAGAAGTTTGCAAGTTTTCCTATTTAAATTTAAATTTAAGTGATCTGCAAAAGAGGGTTGATGACAGCTTCGGATTACTCCACAAGATCTACCTTTCTTTAGTTTGTTGATTTACATCTGCAAATTGCAGTGAAACAAGCGAAGTAAAAAATACACTTGCATCTGAAATACTCGGATCTGCAAGCTTCTGTTTATTAATGCTTTGCCCGGAAGTTTCGTCGAAGCCCTACAAACAAATGAAAGCCATATTCGACATTTCTGAATCACTCATACACACTATATCGTCTTGTTTCAGCAGTAAAACACGTTGAATGGTGTTCTTTAACAAAGCTTGCAACCATACCTCAGGTTTTGATTCGGGGAAGAGCGAGGGTTTCGTCCGGAAGACAGCAACCTTTCTTTTGTTGACAGTACAGCTGAGTACGGTTGATAAAGTGTGTTTAAGTTTTTTTCTTTTTTTCCTTCTTCCCAAATTCGGATACAATTCTTTTGACAATTTGAAGTGTAACGGAAGTGCTAAAGCTTCATTTGCATCATCCGGGGCAATGATAATCATGAAAATCGCAAGCATGGTTTATATATTTCTCACCATGGATGACTTGACAGAGTAACGTCTTTCACAATCTTTGCAGAGACTATCACAATTCGCAGAGACGAATCACATTAAATTCAATGAAGGCAAACGATCAAATAATAATTACCAAAACTACTACTCGATATGAAGTTGAAACAAAAGATTTAGGATACAGTTACCACGATTAACAAATTCTCACTATTATAACAAATACAAACACTGACACAATTAATAACACACCTATGACTAGATTGTTTACTAAAAGTAAAATAAAATTATTTCATTGATTACTTGATGCAGGAGTCATGGGACGGGGTTGATAAAATTGTTGATGCAAACGATAAATATAACTATTTTTTTCAACGCTTTATTTTCACTTTAACACTTGTTTTCCTATTCAAAAAAGAAAGTTAAATATTGCACGGAAAAGCAATTCTTAGATAACACAAGGGATTAGGACGTCATGTAACAACAATCAAATTCTTTATTTCATTTCTACACATTATAACGCATCTCAAGATTTCCTCCTCTACTTTAAAAAACACAAATCATTGTTAAGAAAAGTCATAAGACAGGCTAAACTCATGAAACATGATCAAGATACTTTAATCTCAAATAACAAAACAAAAGCAATGTGGAATATAATAAAAAATACGACCTAATCGACTAGAAACCCTGTAGAGAAGTTTGTTTTAAAATATAACGATTGAAATGTGACCGACCCAGCAACAGTGGCTCGTCTCTTTAGCCAATACTTTTCGAGAATTGCTGCCGATATCACTAAACGTCTTTAGCCACAAAATTCAATATCAGACATTTCCCCAAAACTTTTAGTCATGATGTTCTTTAGTTCACGATGTTCACGAAACATCTTCATATGAAATTCTCAAAATAATCGGTAAACTAAAAAATAAATATTCGGCCGGTTTAGATGAATTTCCGGATTGTTTAAGACCTATGCGCCTGCCATTATACACCCATTTACTCACATATTTAATGCACCTACATGCACCGGAACTTTTCCAGATATTTTTAAAACAGCTAAGATTAAGGCGCTTTACAAAAGGCAACAAAAATGAAATTCAAAATTATCGGCCTATTTCTCTTCTGTCAGTTTTTTCAAAAATATTAGAGAGGGTTTTTTTACATACGAATGGAAACCTTTCTCAGTAAATTCAGCGCACTTTAAGATTGCCAACATGAATTTAGGAAATCAAAATCGACGGAACTAGCGTATTCTCTTTCCTTAAAGATGTCGCCTCATCACTGGACCAAAACGAAGCACCTGTTGGATTATTTTTAGATATTTCTAAAGCTTTTGGCATCATTGATCATGACATTTTATTTCTAAAATTAACTTCATATGGAATCCGTGGTATTGCCGTTGATTGGTTATGTTGGTAGTTTTAAACAACGATCTCAGAGTAGAAATTCCTTATTGGAATGATGGAACATTATGTACACACCTTTCCGACTCTTTGCCAATTGCTCGTGGAGCCCCTCAGGGATTGATTTTAAGCTCTATTCTCTTCGTACTATACGTAAACGAAATGCCCTCGACAATTCGAAATGGAATAACAGTTCTCTTTGCGGATGATACAATATTCTTTGCAATAAAGAAACCGTAAATAGTACAATATCAGATGTTTCAAATGGGTTTCGAAATAAAAAATCAATAGTAAATGTAAAGACGGTTTTAATACATTTTTCCATTTCAAGTAAACAATTCTGTACTCCATTGAAAATGAACGGTGTACAATTGACTGATGTTAAGGCAACAACATTTTTAGGTCTCTCTATTCAGTCAAACCTCAAATGGAACGTCCATTTAAATGAATTGAACATAAAATTAAGTTCATTATGCTACGCGTTCAGAATTCTTTCAAATCCAGTCAGCCTTCATACTGCTCGTTGTGTATATTTCGCGAATGTTCGTTCCCGCCTGAGATATGGCATAATATTCTGGGGAAATACATCTTATTGCTCCCAGACTTTTAGATTACAAAAGAGAATTGTACGAATTTTATTTATTTATTTATTTATTTTACGTCAAAAAAAACAATTAAAAACTGCGTATGACGTGCTATGGGGAAAAGTGAATTGTGTGAACATTTTCAAAATTCTGTGATCCCTACACTAAGTCATATACTACTTAAATTTTGAATTTTGAAAGGGAGGAAAAAAAACAACAAAAAAGCTCCCATGTATAAAATCTATTTTCAAGGATAAATAAGCAATAAATTTTGAATTTTGAAAGGGAGAAAAAAAAAACAAAAAAAACTCCCATGTAATAAAATCTATTTTCAAGGATAAATAAGCAATAAGTTTTGGCTCTTATTACTTCCTGCCGCAAAAACATGGAAACGATAATTTGAATAATTGTATTTCCCACTGAATTCTAGAAGACGTGCACAGAATATGAAGTTACATTTATGTCCAGAAGCAAAACAAGGGGCCATCTCAGTATTTGCTCAATGGATCAGGGAAACTGGACGAAAAACCTGATCGAGATGGGTAATAATGATGAATAATAATGGGTAATAATCGAGATGATCGAGATGGGTAATAATAATGAATAATAATCAAATGCCACCCACGTGATTCATGTAAGCCTCTATTAATCTAGGACTTTTACTATTACCTTGTCTGTTGGTTTACGAATCAGTGGTTTTTGTCAAAAATGACTTGCTAATGGGCGGGAATATATTTTTAGAAAACGCCGATGTCTATAACTATAACACTCGACGTAATAACCATATTCATCAGGTGACAGTATCAACAGCTTATTACAAAAAATCACATACAATACATGCACATTATTTTACAACACACTGCCAGATGACATTAAACGATTGAATTCGATAGAAGAGTTTAAAAATAAAATCGTTTCTGCTGTATAACTGTTTCTATACAATTTGAGACTATTTTGAGCATAAAAAGGTCATTAATTTAACAGTGATATTTAATGCATTATTTACAATTTGGACTGTATAACTCTAAATATCCTGTAACAAGGGCAACTATCCTGTAACATTGTACTGCAGCTTCCGGGTCAATGACTCCCATCTTGATCAGGTTTTTCGTCCAGTTTCCCTGATACTTTGAGCAAATGTTAAGATGGCCCCTTGTTTTGCTTCTGGACATAAATGTAACTTCATTATCTGTGCATGTCTTCTAGAATTCGCTAGGAAATATAGTTATTCAAATTATTGTTCTCCATGATGTCGTTGCAGAAAGTATTATTCCTTGACGGCGGACATGATGAGGGATAAGAGCTTAAATTTATTGCTGATACCCTTGAAAGTAGATTTTATTACGTTGGGGCGAATATTTTGTTAACAATCCTTGCAAAAAGCGCTTATTTTCTTTCTGTATTCAAAATTCAAGTAGTATATGGATTAGTTAGGGATCACAGGATTTTGAAAACTTGCACAGAATTCACTTCTCCCCACTTTTCACACACAGTTTTTAACTTTTTGACGTAAAATAAATAAAAAATAAATAAAAATAAGAGACTGAGTGACTGACGTAAAAAGGAGGACTCATTTGCGCAGCGAACGATAATTCGATAGGTCTGAACTTCCTACGAATCTCCTCAGATCTACTTTCTTTGGTCGTATCAGATGTTTAAAAATGTCCGACAGGTTGATTTATTCACAGTTGCAGGTTTCGCATCAATAGGAAAATATACCATTGTATTTAACCAGCTTTCGTTTTTCTTCAAAAAATAATTTTTTTTGTCATTGAGATGCTTCCTTGTATTTGCTTCTTAACTGTGTCCAGAAAATCGAAATGGTAAGCCGCAAATCATCGGGAATTGTTATTTCATGTCCACTCATTTCTGTCAACGTTTCCAAATGTTCTATGACCACTTGCAAATCGTTTAACAAATATTCTTTTGTTATTAGAAAGATCTCTTTTCTTGAAAATCCGTTCAGGAAATCCGGTGGATCAGACGAACCTGAAATTTAAAAAAGAACTTCTATGTTATACTTATTTGTTTATAATTTATTTCTTTATTTTGTTTATGTACTAAATATTTATTAAAGTTACAAAATTTATTTATAAACATTTTTTGAAAAAATAGTTATCAATTCATGCATCATTTACTTCTTATTCATTTATTTAATACTTATTTCTTCACACACGTTTAAAAGCGTTAAAAAGCATCTCCGCCATCTATGTAGACTTTTTGGGTTTCAATAATCAGATATTTTTTACGAATTATTAATGAAAAAAGTTGCTTAATATTAATAATTTCAGTAAAAAATAACCAAAATATTCAGTTTAAAGTATGAAACCTGAAAGCAATAATTTTTTAAAGATTGGAGAATAGTATTCGCTGCGCGGCGACTTTTCGTCCATTTCTAAATTATTCATCCCACTGTGAAGGAAAAGCGTTGTTTCCGTCCTTTTTTTACTTATTATATTCTTTACAGAGCTTCTAGGCATTGATTATAATTTAAATTGGACAAATGTAGCTCATAATTAATTAATTTTGTTGTCATTATTTAAGATGACTCATCAATGACATTTTGCAAGTATCGCTTAAAACGTGGCTCAAATTCGGAGTAGGTACTAGTAGGTGGATTTGAAGGTTAATTTACAATATTAATAATACATGCTTACGATCACAGTGCAAAAGAATGTCGAGAAATTCGTACCTTTTCTATTTTAAGTACATTTTACAATTTTCTTGTGAATTTTCCTGTATTCAGTTAATAAAAAAACATGTACCGTATATTTAATGATACAATACTGATAGAAATATTTTTAATTAGTACATATCTCCTGGTACGCCTTCCATATTAAAACTATTCGCTTCACTTCCCAGAACACAAATATTTATTTTCAACGACAAGACTAGTTTGTAGCCTGGCCGGCAGGACGCACTGCTAACAAAAAATTGCCGCAACTTCTAACAAAAACCGCCCGCACAACTGGTATTCAGTAGTCCCAACAATACTGTAGCCAACCTGATAGTCCAAAATTCCCATCTAGAAACTTCCTTTTATTTTCCTTTTTGGCCACGTTTTCAATTGATTGGTTGATTTTTTCGTATTCCGGGCACGTCAACTGCTTTGGTCATTAGTGCCGTTAGTGTAGTGCATGTTTTTTCTCGGGAGATGGCGGTGATCTTCCCCCGCTGGATGGCGAGATCCGGCGCCGACCTACCGTCGGCTAGTGGAGTCTCCTTCTAACCAGGACTCTCCCACCAACGGGGCACCGCCCCAGCCGGGACAAGCTCTAAGCTCCCGACCGGTCTCCCGGAATATGTGGTAGTGTAGTGCATGTTAGTGTATGTGTGTGTGTGTAAGGGGAGAGGATAGGACAAGGAAGAGGAAGGACAGATCGCGGGCGCTCTGTGGCCCGTTTGGTAGGGTACTGCTCCGGCATTCGCCTGGTGTTGATCGGAGAAACCACGGAAAACTACCGATCAGAACAGCCGGCAGCTAGAATTCTCCTCCAGACAGCGACGGAATTGGACCTAGCTGCAAAGCTAGTGTCGAGAATCCTGTCGCCGTGGGGAGTGGGAACCTATGACCTCCCGGTCAGAGGCGCTGCAGTGACATCAGTTGATGCACTGAGCTACCGCTCCCGGTCCACGTTTTCAAGATTCTAACCCACCGTGCGCTGGCGAGGGTGTCAGTGGCGAGGGCTGCATGGTTGCCAGCATTGTCGGCATTGTTGCCAGCGCTGCGATAACCCTCTGCACCCGACGCGACCCGACGTGGAGACCCTGGGACTCCTCCAACTTCGCAAAATTTCTGAAACCTACAATTACACTTTATTTAAAACCTCGATTCTTCTTGTATCTTTTTCTTCTACAGTTATAATAAACGGTTCGCGAGCTTACTGTTGTAGAATGCGTTTCAGGAAAATTATCAGCCTTTTTTGGCGCGCAGGAGAGCTAGGGACACCATGTCAGTAGCAGTGTAACTCTCATTGAGTGCGCGTCGCACTTTACCAGTTAGCATTGTCTGTTCTATCTACCTGTGGCGCCTCTGAAGAAAGTGTAATGTACAGAAAAAACATAACTAGGCCGTTAAGAGGGTGTGTGAATATTAATGACGACGATTTTGAAGAAAATATTGCTCAATGTATGAAGCGAAAGTACAGTATTTGTAAGAGTACATCTTAGAATAATCAAATTGAATGTGACTGTGACTCGGGGGAAGAAGACGATAATGAAGAAGCATTTCTTGAGAATGATGAACCCGAAGAAGAAACAACTGAGAATGCAAAATACTATAAGGGAATAGACAAAAAAGTCTGCAAGATTTGTACAGAAAAGATTTCTAAAGAAACTGGTGTCAGAATTTTAGAGTTTGCGGCAGCAACATATTTGTACTCGGTTTTCGTTTCTAGTTATAATAGTTGTAATTCATATATTTTTTAATGTTCAATAAATTTTGATGATAATGATAAATTCCTTAAAGTAAAGGTATGCTTAATTTAACTCAACCATTTCTAATCACATGATATTCCGTCATTAGATAATTTATTAACAAACATGTCCTGATTAATATTTTCATTAGTCATTATCCTACGTTTCAATGCTCTTCACTTGAAATACAATTTAATACTGTAATATTTGAAACTAACTTTCAAGAGTCCGCGTCGGTACCAGAGTGATTGAATTCCCACGTCGTCAGCTAATGGTTAAAGCAACAATGGACGGTTCGTTTGGTATGTACATTTTACAATGCAGTAACATTGTGGTGGACCGCGCGCGATCTCTCCTTCCTCTTCCTTGTCCTATCCTCTCCCCTTACACACATACACACACTTACACTAACATGTACTACACTTCCTCACATGCCAGGAGACCGGTCGGGGACTTGGAACTTGTCCTGGGCGGGTCGGTGCCCGCTGGTGGGAGATACCTGGATGGGGAAACCCCACTAGCCGACCGTTGGCCGGCGCCGGATCTGGCCATCGGAGAAGACCACCACCTCACAAGCAAAAACGCGTACTACACTTACGGGACTAATGACCATAGTAGTTGACGCGCCAGGAATCACTAAATCATTCAATCAAAACTAATTACACGTTAGTCCTTGTCTGAATACTTTCCATACGTTTTCACAATTAACAAAATGTCCCCAAATTCTCATGAATAATTGAAGAATAAACGCTCGTTTCTATCTGTATCCAGAATTCAACATGTATGTGAGTTAGGCTAGGGTACAGAATTTTAACGGAGGTAGGGACCATAATTTTAGAAAATATTCACAGAATACATTTCTCCCTTTAGTAGGTCACACACAGTTTTCAACTGTTATGCCATAAAAAATATAAATAAATAAAACAATGTCTCGTAATGGTTCCTTTTCCGTCCAACACAGAGAAGAATTCCAAAGAATTTCACGACAGCTCGTCAAACAAAGCGCGGGAAATGCAAAAAATGCATTTTCAAATATTGTAAAATTACGCTAAACTATTTTAAAATTGTACATATTTTTGAGTCATTTTTGAAAATTTCTTGTTTATAATTTTTAATATTGCACACATTTCACGCAATATTGCTGGAAAACGATTAACATTAACAAAAAAATGTACATGACCTTAATGAAAAACTAATTATGCAGAAAAAAATTAATGCGAAGGACATACCTCTATCTTCAATTTTGCAGTTGTAGAAATACGCCAAAATATTTCACACTTTTGTAATTTTCGTAAATTCAGAGGTAACAGTGGAAATTAGACTTTTTCCACCTATTTAAGTGTATTTGACTCTATTGTTTCCAAACACTTAAAGAAAATACTCCGAGCCATTTTTGAGAAAAGTTTGAAAATGTCCTAGGGGGTTCACGTCAAGTACTCCCAAAAATTAAAGAATGTTATTTAAAGTCGCAGAGCTTCGAGTCAGACCAGATCGACGTGGTAATATTAAATTAGGAAAAACACTACGATTATTTTATGCGCTCATGTTAACAGACGTACAGACAGATGTTTTAAAAAAAACTACTTTTTCGGTTTTAGAGGACTCAAAAACGTGTATTTCCTTTGAAATCTACAAATCGATTTTTCGCAACATTACATAACTTTCTCTGTTCTACATGTATACCTACGACGCATCTCGTACATATGTAAACGAGAAAGTAAAACTTGGATAATTAATTGGGGTTGATTATTTTTTCAATACATTATTTTAGCTCTCTAATCTTTTTCCCAAATATGATTACTTTAAAAATTATCTTCACCGAGATTGTTATTCACATTTTGACATCTGTTACTGAAAAAAGTCTACTTTGTTGTATAAAAACAGAAGTAAATGCAAAACTTGCAATAATTAAAAATAAAGGAAAATTAAATTAGGAAACGGGTTTCCATGCCCTACCATGCTCTTAAAATATGAACGACCTAGAATGAACCAACAGATTAAAATATTTATTTTTTACTTGAAAAGTAGTTTCTACATCAATAACTTTATCATTACTATTCGAGTCGTCGTTAACCATTTTTTAGTTTCATTCGAATAGCAGGTACCTATTACTGTGATTATAAAATTTTAATGAAGTAGGTGTTTTATAGAAATATTGAATTCAAAGCTCAATATTTTATTACGACTAAAAGTTATTTATGTATCAAGGGCGTTAAGTAGATGTTTTTGCCCCCGAGGGTGACTTCCGAACCTTCAGGGCCTCTGGCCCGAGAAGTTCCTGCGGAAATTACGGACAGTGGTTTCCAGTAAAATCTCAAAAAATATATGAAAATGTTTATGGTGTATTTGAGAGTTATGTAACAGTGTGAATAACAGTGTAAATTGAGTTGATGAAACGGTACTTTAAGGTTATTTTCTTCTATTGCCAAAAGTTATTTAGAATATGTTATAACACCAAAAAGCTTAACATTTCGAGGATGTTAGGCGATGTGCCTTCTTATTATACTATCTTATTAATACGAGTAGTACTGCTATTCAAGATGCACATTCTATGTCTTCTTGTCTTCTATGTCTTTAAAAAAGGTGATACGTAACAGTGAATTATGAGTCTGTTGGTAATTGTATATTCACGGGAACATTCCAAAATTGCAATTTTCATGTCAATTAAGCATAATAAGGTTTATAACGAGTTATTTTACTTATTTGAGCATTATGTCATTTATTTATTGTATTTGATTGCATCGTAGCTTTAATAAATCGAATTCATAAAAATGTTGTATGTGTTGTGTTGGTATTAGAGCGGGCCATAAAATATTCAAAAGGCCCGTGTACATAAAGAATCAGAAAGGCGCGCAAGGGTATTAACAATACCGTTACGTGTTTTGTTTGAGGTCCGTAAACACACAGCAATGAACTAGTAAACCATAAAATAAATATTAAATTCATTTCTGGAATCTTCGTATGGCATTTTAATACGCCCTGGATATTGTGCAACATTGTACAACATTGTATAATATTGTGCAACATTGTACAACATTGTGCAACATTGTGCAACATTGTGCAACATTGTGCAACATTTTGCCATTGTTTTATTGCAGAGTGTGTCTTACTAAAAGGTAAAGTGAGCTCTAATCCTTCCCATGGTAGATTATTTTACAACTAGCCAATGGAGAAATGAAACTGTAAAACTTCTATTCGCCATCAGGTGCCAAATGAAGACGTTCTCCAGTAACCACCGTGACAGTTTAAGCAGAGCTGCGCAAATGACAGTTGTGAAGCGCCATTCGTACAATTCGATTTAAATAGGATCAGTGGTTATACATCGTTATTTGTAACGTGTTTACTCAGCTCCAGTACCAAAAATGTAATTCGTGACGAAGCTGGATAACCACGTCCCAGCCGATGATGTTACAAGTCACACCCATTACATTAAAGTATAAACGAATGGAGCGCACTGCCCTTACCTGGTGTTTCGTGGCCGCAGTCGAAATCCATGTTCAGCGGGAGATCGTGACAATAGCCCGACCTCGTGGAGGCTGTAGCGACCTGTAGACACGCCCCCGGCGCCCGCTGCGGTCTGTGTCGTTGCGTCGCGGCGACTGATGGCCCTTCCGCCCGCACCGCGGCGCCACAGGTCCTGCGCATGCGCGTGGCCGTGCTCCTGCGCCCCACGACGGTGGTGCAATCACTTCTCTCCCCGTATCACTCTCCCTCGTTACAACAACGAGTACCAAGTGAGGTATGAAGTAAAAGAGGGCGTTTTTTCTCTTCCCTATGTCTAAGACTTTAAAAAAAGAGTTACTGTCCTTCCTCGCAGAGTGTTGTATCTAGAGCCGGCCAAAGCGCATTCTATTTATTGATCGCTCTTGCTGGCTTGCTTTCTCGGTCTAGGAGAGCGCGCCCTCTTTATCTGCCTGTGAAATTTATTTGTCGAAGATGGAAACTTGGTATCGTTCATTTTCGGTTCTTTTCGACAGTATGGGCAAGGCATGATGGGTTACTGTATGCTGTTTGTGAAGGTGCGTTTATCTCCTATTACAAGCGCCCTTATCTCTTATATAGGAGAAATGTATGTATTACATAATATTAACTAATTTCAATAACAAACGAATTGAGCTACATTAACTATCCGTTCTTGCATTATTTGAAATAGTCACTAAAACTACTCGAAAACTAATAACTTTCCAACAATTCTGCATTATTTAAAGATATAATTTTGAAGAAGATATTGCTTTATGAAAAATATATATTTTTAACATTGCAGCTTTAGGAGAACACCGACCAAACTGTTGCAGTTTTCGAAAATATATCAAATAGCGTACCCGTGCGAAAACCATCGCATGCACCCACCCTCTTCCCTATTTTTTCATTTCCATATTAAGCCTGTAGTATCTATTTTTCTTTAAGACCCTCTTAACCACCGTCACTTGTTCTATATGTCTCCTTATAATTGATAACAATGCAATACAATTTGTCAATAAAATACAATAGAATACAATTTGTCAATACAAACTATTATTATTTAACTTTATTACCGAGCAGCGAGGTACACCCGTGTAATTCCATGCCGTAGAATATCAAGTAATTAGTTTAATTTCACATTTAGTTGCAGATTCTGCACGTTTCTGAGCAGGTGGGGTATATCAAAAAGCGCCGAACCAGCAAAATGTAATAGAATGTTCAAGATCATCTCATTCCTTTGAGACCTTTGCCCTCAAAATTTGTGTTTTTAGGTCCCTGAAAGATATTTAACGATATATATTAAAAAATGCTACAGAGTGTTGCGGATTGCATTTGACATAACTATTTAGATGCATTTTTTCAACAAATCCTGCACATTTTTAAAGTCAAAACGCAATTCGCCACGTCTCTGTGAAATTCTCACTATTCAGAAACCTATTTTATAAAGATTGGCAGCTTGTGAGAGCCGCAAAAGGTATGCATACTACTGAAATAATACAGGAGATTAAAACGACATAGCGACCTGCGTCATTTTTATAAGCGTCCTTTCCTACATGTATTCGAGCAAAAATTAAAACAAATGTCTGAATCCGATTTTAAGAAAAATATACCCTGCACACATTTTAAGCAAAAATTATGAAAAACTACTTTTTGTTTCAAAAAGTTGTTCCCGATGTTATTTGGAGATTTATTTTTTTAGAAACCATTTCATTAACGAAAAAATCTGTATAGAGATATTGCAGTTTCACTGTTATTTTTTGAAATATTAATTTAAAATAATATTCTTAAATAGAGGCAGTTCATCTAAATATAGGACCTGCGCCATTTCTTTAACTGTTCTTTGCCCTATTCGAAAAAAAATAGAGCCATTTATGTGAAAATAATTGCTTTAAAATTTCGTATATTTAATGCACATTTACGCGAAAACCTTCATTTTCAATATTTAATTCACATTTTCGAAAAAACTATTCACAGCCTAATTTCAAGATCTGTGTTTGAATGGCAGATTTTATCAACAACGTAGCCCGACGCAACTAAAGTGATAAAACAAACAACCGCGTGGTTGCTCGTCAAAATTGTTTTTGAGCGCAAACTAAGGGTCAGGATCTTTGTAGGGAGGAGACTACCGTTGGAATCACAATGTAATAAGATAATAATACAAATCCTCATAGGTCAACGAAAAGCCTTGGATTTACTCATCCAAATAAAAAAATACACATTTGGCCTCTACTTCAACTCAATCATGAACATTAGACAAAATTAAATACAACGTTCTGTTCATTAAATGTCTATATTTCCACCAAAATAATGTTCATATACATCACTGATCAACTTTACCACATGCAATTATGTGTCTGGGATCCCCTGCTCTTTTATAATTTTAACTTTTAACATTAAAAAACTCTGAACATTATGTCGTGAAACCATAATGGGAGGGAGTATACAACGCGAGAAAGATGAATTCCGGATTCATTACTGATAGTATATTTTTCAACGAGCGAAGAATGATTGCTCCTATTCACGAGTTGATGTTTACGACACGAACGACGTAGGAGAGAGTGTCGGAATTTCTACGAGTGAATAATAGCCATTATGCGCGAATAGGAGACTAAACTTTCAAATTGATGTTTCAAAAGGTCTTCTCGTGGCACAGAGCGAAGTCGGTGTCCTTTCACCAAGGAGGTCCGGATTCGATTCCCTCGTACCTAATGTGAAATTTGTTCTTAGAAAACGAGTTTGTTTGCTTCACAAGAGCTAGTCCAACCCTTGTGAAGTATCCTAAACCCTACCCCTATACTCCAGGCCGTGTATTAGGCCGCACTAAATTCGCAATATGGCAGCTTGAAAGATTTCCTGTCGGAATAGCCAACTTATGAAACTATAACTCTGATCAAGTCTCTCGCTTTTGTTTTGTTTGTTGTCATTCACAATCCTCGCGCGGTCTCGAGTCTTGTCCACTGTTCAATAATACATGATTTCGTTTTTCGGTAGAATTAAAAAGAGATGTTCATCTATAAACGAATATTAACTCTGTGAATAATTATTAAGTTAAGTAAGAATTATCAACTATTGCAAGCTTAAGAAGTGTTAAAAAGTGTCAAGTGCAAATGAAAAATACAACCTCAAAAGTTATCTGCGGTCATACTTCTATGTTATTAATGCTTTTGAGATGTGTGTCAACAGTTCCTTCACGTTTTGAACTGGTAGTAATGAGTTTTATTGAACGCAAATAAATACCACAATTATTGAAGTTAATTAACGTGATATGCATGGTAGTTTTTAAGTGATCTAATGAATTGTTCCTAACAGTCCAGTTATGTCAATATCAATGCAAATGCATCCATTTGATTTATTTGTTCAATTATTCATTAGCTTTTAAAAATAAGTTCAAAAAAATAATGAATATCATCATTAGTATAAGTAAGTCTTCAATAACTTATCCATTGTTACCGGAGACAGTCTCTCTCTTTACCCATTTTTTCACCATTTCAATAGGGTGTGATTCATAAGATTGGGATAAATGGTAATAAATATGACTTTTTGATTTTTTTAAAGATATTTATTTAAACAGGAATGTACACAATCAATATAAATGGCACATTAAATATATAGTTGCACAATAATATTGAATCTACTCTCTTATTGTGACTACATTACTATAAGCTTCTCCCTGAACATGCAGTTATTACACAGTAAACCCTCATTGCTTGTTAAATAATTCAAATCAAAAGTATATTATACTTCAGTTTCCATTACAAATTCATGCCAAATAATTCCCAATAGGCAGCCAAGCAGTACAAGATTAATATATTGTTTATTTATTGCCAGTTAAATACACTTTCTTGCTGTGAAAAAATTCAAGGTAAGACAACGGTTATTTTCAACATTAAAATTAGAGTATTGTGCCAAGGAAATTCAAAATGCATGTGGAATTTAGAGAGAGATGCGGTGCTACTTGCCCAAAACCAGTATTACAAGTAATGTCACAAATGCTACTAATCAAATAAGGTTACAAACAAGCTACAAAAACTGAAACAATGTTGACAAGACTATTTACAAATACATTTAGATATACAAGACAAGTACATCTGTGAAAACTAAGAATTATAATAATTAGAGAGATGATTTTTATGTCCTAAAAATCTTGAAATATGCATCTATGACCTAAAAATTCTGAAATATGCAATTAAAAATAACAATAATATTCCATGATTCCCCCAAGAATAAGGCACAAGTCAAAGAATAAATAGAAAATGCATAACATTAACATGAACTGTAAAAACAGATGAAGGCGATGTCGCGTAGCGATAGTTTTGAGAAGTAAACGGAAAACGCGACAAATTCACAATTGGGACAAGATAGGGCAGTAGCGTTCGTGTAGCGAAGTCGTTTGCAAGTTATTTGAAGGAAATCGCATCACGCGTTCGAAAGATATGAACATTTTGGTATAGTATAAATTCCAGCTTGTAAACAGACATGATAGCCATTGTTGTGCTTTAAGGTTCAGTAAATCAAAAGGTGTTTGTGGCGAAAATTAAGAGAACGCGTGAAGCAATACAAACAAAACTTTAAGAACCAATAGAATAAATCATTTAGAAAATTATGGTAACAGTCGCAACGTTGGGAAACTTCAAGGGGCTACGCCAGAACAGAAAATGTGAATTAAATTAAATGATGTAATATTTTGTAGGAGAAGCGACAGCGATCGTGTGATGTTAAAAGAAAAAAAGAGCTGACGATCCGGACACAACAATGACGAAGGGGAGCGCGGTCGAAGTAGCTTGAATACGGACGCATGTTGAAACGCTCCGCAAAAATTTTTTATTTTTAATAGAAAATTGCGTTCAGTTTGTGAATAGAGTGAAATATATCGTGTTTAGTAACTGTCGAGTTAATGGAAAGATAAAACGTGGAAGAGATATTTATATATTTCACGAAAACAGTGTTCGCGGAACACTGTCGCCATATTGTCGGTCGCAGTTAACAAAGACTAGTATAATAATTAGTGAGTAGTTTTAATCAGGGATATTCTTCATTTAAAGTAAATTTGTCGTTAACAAACGTGTGTGGAAATGGATGGATGCTGTGGGGAGATGAATTAATGGATGCTGCGTGTATACTACGGAGGTGACATGGAACAATGGCGTTACGCGGATGGCCGATTTCTACGAAAGGAAAGTGTAATAACTTTGCGTAATTTAATAGTTCAGATAAATGGGAAGAAAGAACAGACTAGGTTTTAATGTACAAGACCAAGTTTTTGTGGAAATAACAATAGGCTATATTCAGACAGAATAGGGGATGCGCATTCAAGTGTGAATGATTTGTTTTGTTTTTTTTTGTCGATTGTGTAAATAGTAAGTGTGAATGTGATTTTATGTATTTCAGGTATTGTGTTTTGTTGTTTATTGTGTTGCATTTGTGTATGTTTTTGTTGTTATGTCTCCAGCGGAGTGTGGAGAGAGTGAAAACCAGAAAAGAATAAATAATGCCGGACGTACTTGGTTCGACAGTAAGCCATATGATATGATTTCGTGATTTTGTATTAAACAGTGACCTACGCCCAAGTGTCCAAGTATCTCGTTGGGCTCCTGTACAGGCCAACCACAGCCTCACGCCCAGTAGTTTTATAACATTGAAGGAGTAGCTAAGTAACGGGCACAGTTTTAGATAAAGGAGGCAAAAGCTAGCAGGGCGTAAATTTGTATAGATTTTATATAGAGTAGAGAGATTCAAGGTATAGTCGTTTTATTACATATTGTCGCCGCAACGTGGTGCGGTTACATACAGATTTGGGATAAGTAGGCAAGACGTTCCATTACA